>JAPWLS010001181.1:0-37070 GCA_028551675.1 Tineola bisselliella
CAACTATCTCCAGTTTCTCAGAAGAAAAAGTTTTCTGTATTTATTTTTTTAAAAGTCGCGTTTTAATAAATGTTCTGTTGTTACTTAGCAAATAAGTCACCTTACTCGTAAAACTTTTTTTTTTGTTAAAATATTTGCTTGCTTGCATGAGATAAATCGTATACAAACACGGCTTTATTATTTTATCGAATTTCAATCTAAAAATTTCGTTATATATTTTTTCGATTTTCTTTTTACCAACTTAAAATATTGGTTTAGTATTAAATCGTTTCGATTTTCAAGAATACGATATATGGATGTTTTTTGTGAATGAATTGATAGGTATAGAATATGAAGTTATTTGCAGTATATAAAGTTACATTTACATGAATCGCGTTTTTTACATTGTTGATAAATATTACATATTAGTATGATTATAAACTATTACAAGCACTTCTATCTTGTTTATTTAACTCACGGTTTATTTGCAAACTTGGCTTGCCATATCTGTGGATGTCTGCAGTTTGGAATGGACTTTAGCCCTAATGATCAGACATGCGTCAGAGAATATCAACTCACATAACGGTTTTTTGGGTTACAATTGTTGGTGACATATTTTTCTCATAGAGACAGTCGTCTCAAAAGAAAAAAAATTTGAATATATCAGTATGTATTTTTTTTTAATTATTAAATTTTATTTAAACACAGAACACGTCTTGACATGGAGAGCATTAATGACTGACTAAATATTATTGGTCCATTGGTATGTTTTTTCTCTTAAATTTCTGTAGTCTTATTGATAAACTAGCTGTTGCCCGCGGCTTCGCTCCCGTTAAAAAGTATTATTATTAATTAGGTATAGTTTTTGCGGCTTTATTTTTGTTTAGCGTGTGTAAAAACGTCTTTATCATAGTAGCTCCAATCTTTAATTTCAGTTCAATCAGTCGAAAATCTAATAAGATTTATACAAACTTTCATCCCATATTTTATCCCCTTAGGGGTGGAATTGATCAAAATCCTTTCTTAGCGGATGACTACGTCATAACATCTACCTGCATGCCAAATTTCAGCCCGATCCGTCCAGTGGTTTGGGCTGTGCGTTGATAGATCACTAAGTCAGTCAGTCAGTCAGTCACCTTTGAGTTTTATATATATAGATTGTAACCATCATTCAGGATCTCTCTCTGTACGTGTGGTATTACAGTTCAGAAGCCTATTTGTAAATAGTTACTATGATTAAGTTATTCTCGAGAAAATAAGTTTAGGGAAAGAGACAGAATAGTTTGTAACTTTTACCAATAGTTTTGGTCGAAGGAAGTAATTTTTATGTTTTCTCATGTAGTTAGTGTTTTGTTAACTTCGTTAGTTATAAATAGTAAATGCTAGAATGTTTTATTTGGAGTAATAATTTGTATTAAACTTCTCGACTAAAGATAAAATTACTTATAATAAATAAAATGCCTTTTTATATTAACAAAAAATAGATGGTATGTTTATTATTAATATATTAGGTGTATTATGATAATGTTGGAGATAAAACTGATCTTGAAATTCTCACAATAATTTGTCAAGCTCCCAGTCTAAAGTTCATTAGGGCATGGATCAAGAAGTATTACTCGCAAACGGCCAGAATTACAAAGAGCCCTACAATTCTCATTCAAAGTTAATTGGGCGAGCGCTTTCATACATAAACCAAGTTAGGCCATGTTTTTGTTTGAGAATTACATACGTTCGGAAACATATAGTTACCAAAAATGGGTATTTTATTTTTTAGTCTACCTAGCTTTTACCTCCGACTTCGCTCACATTTAAGTCATTAAATAAGTATCAGATATCATTTCAATGGAACTATACTCAATATTTTACTATAGTCAATTGGAAACTATAGTAAAAAATAATATATTTTTTAATAAAAAGTATCCTATGTTACTTCTAGTACCTTCAAAAATATGTGTACAAAGTTTCATGATGATCGGTTAAGTAGTTGTTGCGTGAAAACGTAACAAACAAACTCACATTCACATTTATAATATTAGTAGGGATATTATTTGTAAATTCATATCGCACATATAAATCAATTATTTAAATTATTTATTTACGAAATAGCAGAAATTAGCAAAATAAATAAAGTAGCGTTCAGCTTAATTATAAATAATATTGAAAAATAAATTTGTCATCTGCATTTTCGAGTTTGAGCTGATTGTTCTCCACCACCGGCACAGCGAAGAATTGCAGAAGGAAATAACATAGTAGAAGTCATATTGAACGTAAGTGAAACCGCGGAAAGAAATAGATTATTTTATACGTTCTATTAAAAATATATAGGATACCTCATCACGTTAAGCTATTTTTGTTCAATCATTAGAATTACAACATAAAACATTTTATAACGTTTTCAACGTAGATTTACGAGTAACACCTAAACAATCTCGTCTATATAGTAGAGTACCGCGAATTTTACTTCCAAAGCACTTTATTTCTACGGAAATCTACTTCATACAAAGTAAATGTTTACAGGTGAAAATGTACTCCAGTTTCGTAACTCTTTTTCTCAGACACGCGTCTTATGAAATATGTGTTTACGACGGCTGACATAGTTTGATAACAGATGGTAGTATAAAATACTATTAAACATCATTATCTGTTACGAAAACTAATCATTCGGACTATGATGACAATTACTAATCGGTTTGTTTTATTTATTTATTTTTCAATGAAATATCAATGAAGTAAAATAAGACGAGAGCGGTCATTTGACCGAAAACAATTCTGTAATTTATTAATTTCAAAACGGTTTAATAATTTGACGCTTTTGATTTTAATAAATATTTGTAATTTTTCAAAAATGTGTACTATGCACAGTCATTTGACTATTTCTGTAAAAAAAGACAAGTACAATAAAATACATATTTATTATTATTAAATAAGCAGATATTATAATTAATTTAAAAATTTTACTGTATTTTGTTTTTGAATCAGTTTAACAGACTTCGTCATTATCTAAAAATATTATTTAAATATGACCTTTTATTTAAACAGATAAACCCTGTTATTAATTGGGCCACACACAGTTCGTTGTGATCATAATAGTAACTATAATACGAGTATGAAATAACACCTCGTGGATGCCATTGGGTGGTCCGGTGGTAATTAAAATGTATCGGATGTTCGCGCGGGCATTACGGACCAAATTCGTGGTATTAAAACAACACGATGTTTTTAATAGGTGAAGCGTTTGCCGGTTTTATTTCTACAACACGATTAGATGTCGTTGTTTTTTCATAACTTCAATAATTTGATAATTCGCGGAAGGTTACTAAGGTTAGAAAGACAAGGAAAAATTCCACGATACTAGGAGTTTAAGCCGCGATCTACGACCCTTACGATAATGAATTTTGGTCTACCGAGTAGACGGTATATAAATAAAAACTGCGAGCGAAACTAGAGATATATACCATCCAGGTTAAGGTTAGGAGATCCATTCGAGGCGCAGTCTGTAGAAAAGACCTAGGTTTAGGTTCCTGATTAAAATTTTTGTTTCTGGTCTGTGTGTTACTTGTTCTGATACACGTAAAATCCCTGTCTTATCCTATCATGCGTCCAGTAAAAAAGTTACAATCAAATGGATGAAGCAAACATTGTGAAATTCGTCTTATCAACTGCCTGGATCCTTTAACAACCGGCTAATAACATATTCAATAGTAATCATACGTAATGATAAAAATGCTGCAATTGTTACTAATCGTCTTGTATACCCGGATGTAAATTACTTTGATGACAGTAATTTTTAGTATCGCACTACCGTATTTTTATTACATTTCTCATATCAATTGTAATCTTTATGGCTTTATTTCACTAACATAGATATTTTGGTAATCTGATCACACTATACGTATATTTTAATTAACAAATTGCAATTAGAAATTAATGATTTTACCACTATACATTACTTTGGTCTACTAATAAATATCGTTTTAATTAATGTGATAATGAATTGATTTATTTATATAAATGTTTATTATAAACTATGTATAAATTATTTGGTGATAAATAATATATATGGTAGAATCATATAAGAACAAATTGTTTCGCATTTTTAAATATGTTTACTAAATACTTTCTCAATTCTTTTGTTTCTAACATTATTTTATTATCATATATACATTTGTGCTGCTTGTTTTATGGAAATATATTTAGGTAGTTCAGTCTGTAGAGACATTAGTTTCAATTTTAACAAAGCAAGTCAAACTACTCCGTGACTGAGCAACAAAATTGCGATTGAATTTGAAGACTGTATTTATTTTCTTCTTGTGATTTCACCCTGCGTAGTTCGCGTACAGTGTTCACTGACATAGGTGGTTGACAATACTAACAGCATTAAGCTCGCGTATACATCGTTCTGTACAATACATTTTTTTTTACATAGAATGCCTTGACTGTGCTATGAATACTGTTAATAACATCTAGAACCGAAACAAATCAATATATTGTTATATTTAACTACTAGCAGTACCTACGTAAATCGTAATAATTTTAAAATTTCCAAACAATAGAATTTCTATGTAAACAGTGTGTATGTACCTCAATACTGTAAAGTACGAGTATTGTTGACAGACATAACGAAGGACAAGGCAGTATCAGCAAGACTCGCACTCGAGATTAATGATATTCGAAGTGCTTTAGTATACCCACCTATCTAGTATATTTTATAGTCATAATGCAGTGTCCTATATCCTGACACTATTCGATAACACGAAACCTATTAACCGTAATAATCTCTATAATAACAATGTAAATGTTTAATGAATTTATTTAGCATGCAACGTTTAAAAGGTGTTAATATCGCTGTTCATTTGTTTGTATAAAATCATTATAGCTTCAATTAGAGGGGGGAAAAATTAGAAACATTGAATATTTCCTTATTAATAAATATTAATTAATAAAAAACAAGTTTTCTCAAATATATTCAAATACATGCTATTTAAAGATCATTTGGAGCAATTTTTTTGCTTCTTTTAAATACTACTTGTATTATACTTAAGTAGGTATTCGTATACGTGGGTTCTCACTTGCCAATCCATAGATGTGGGCTTGCAACCTAACCAGTCACAATCGCTCTATTGAACAATTAGTTGAAATTAAATTTAAAATTAGTCGAAGCCGATTGAGAATATAATTAGTTAATTATTAGTTAAATGATAAATATGCTATTAAATAATTTATAAACATATTCTATTTGTAACAAAAAGTTTTTGCGCCATAAGTAGTAATGTTATCAAGTGAAAGGTCTTATCTAATGTTTGTAGGGAAGTGATAATGAATGGGATGACCAATGTGGCCTCATTTTATCAGGTATGGCATCATCTTAAATTACCGATAATTTGCTTATAAAAATCCTTGATTTATATTTATAATCAGGTGCTAGTTCCTTTTAGATTAGATTGTGTTTTTGATATGCTAATGATTCGCTAATTTAAAAAATAAATAATATGCAAAAATAAACGCTTAAGTACTTTTTTATTTATTAGATTTTGTATTATATGGAATAAATTTGCAAGAATATGAAAACAATAAGCTATAATGTAAACCTGCGTGGGTGACTGACATTTATTGTATAAGATTGCTTTCATTCGATGAAATGTTGTAAAGGATCGTGTTTTTCATAATAATAATAATATTATAAAAATATGATATTGGAAATATGGGAAATACTAATATTTTTATATTGTATAAACTCCCCTCATTTTGTTACGTAAAATAAAAAAATATGTAGTCAGAGATTTCTAAATATAAGAAGTCTGTACAAAAAATTACTATAATATAAAACATATTTCCGCATTACTGCGTATAAATTTACGACATTTGCGTTTTATATAATGTGAATTAACAAATAGATACATTTACCCAAATTAAAGTTAAGTGATTTACATAAAATGCGAACTACGTATTTGCAGCACCCGCTTTGAGCAATGCACCACGTGTAGTTTTATCTAGAATACTAATCAATGGAAGGCTAATGAAGACAAACATTGCAGCACACCTGAAACGCGAAATAGTGGATAATATTGCGAATAGAATTCTCGTCTACAACAAGGACTCCGATTTTGTTATCTAAAAAGATAATGTATTTAATTATGGATTAGTAAATATAGATATATCTATGTATACACTAAGTAATACGAATTTTTATTATCGATAGAATTGCTAGTTACTTTGTAAATTTATTTTATCTTGACGTAGTATGAAGAGAGTTAGCACAGAACTACCTCACCGCAGGTCTTCCTATGTGAAATAACACAAATTGGAATCCGAGTTTGTAAAAAGTACTTAGGTCACGCATGTGCAGTATTCACAAGCATTAGTCTAATATATGTATTAACAATAAACACTTTAAGCAGTCGCGCATAAGACCGCTCTCTGGCTGAATACTAAAGTGCGATTTATAAGCGGATATTACTGCAACCATATAAATAAACACACATTTCGGAAGTTAGAATGTTATTTTGAAACAAAAGACGGCTGATAATCGTTTATAAATCCAATCTCGTTTAGTAAATATTTACTACATTGTATTAACAATTTTAACAAAAGTCGGTCAAAATCATGTGAGTGTTTCTTTTTTGTGTTATACGTACTTATTACCTATATCTAGTATATATATTTTTTATTTCTAAATTAATGCGTAATAAGTCTTTTTTCTCTCTAGCTCCATTAACATGTTACGTTCAACAAATGATAGCAATAACGAGCTAAGGCGAAGTGCGTCGGGTGCGTCAGTGAGTTAGTGAAGACTGTATTTCTTTTTCACTATTAGCCGAACTACGAATAAGTTTATAGTTATAATTTATTACTACAGAAAAACACTCTTATTTTTATAGGTATGTTATTTTATTGAACGCGATATGTTAGTGAACGGAAATATAAACGAATACAGTTTCATTTGTTTTAGTTAAAAAAAGTTTTATTGGTTCTTTGACAAACTCAACAGTGAGTCTTTTAAACCAAAATTTGTTATAAATATTAATACAATAACGTATTTTAATATTGACATAAATTTCCTGCGGGTTACTATCGTGTTACTTTTGCGGTATTACAAACATCGCGTTGGACTTAAATCTGCCCGAAACCTTTTAATTTAGTAAAACGTGTTTGTGAACAACTTTTAACATTGATAAACACACCAATACTTCGTAGAATCAATAATATTATGACGTATTATTGATTTTATTAATATTTATTTAGATATATTCGAAAACCACGTCATAAAATATCGTACGATTTAGTAGCTAAAGCATTAGTGACTTAAAGACAACATGACAGTATTACTAAATTCAAAATGTTTTAACTTATTACGAAAATTATGAAATATTTTTATAACGACTTTATAATTTTGTATTTGAGTATTATTCATTTTTTTCTCCTTTCATCGAATTGTTAAAACTACACAAGCTTGTGAATTAATTTAAGATCCAGATTTTATAATTTAATATAAACTAATAACTAAATATTGTTTGGACGGGTTTCTAAAATGTTGACGATGTTTTTCCTAGATATTTCTGCATGTTCTATTTTGCTTCCATCTCGTGTCCGACAGTGTTCATTTTTCGTTCAAAACTTGTCATGCATACATTTCCATGTCCCATCGGACACGTGTTGCATTCGTGTAGAAAATCTTTAATTTGGTTGATGGTTTTTTTTTAATGAAAATATCAAATACTAATAATGAAAATGTCTAGCAAAGATGAAAAAACAAACTTCGTGGGTGAATTGGTTTGGCATTCAAAGAACTCTAATTGCTAAATATTTTCATTTATTTTATTTAAGTTCTTCATTAATTTTATTGTAATTTGACCTTTAAAATATATAAAATTAAAATACAAGGAATTAAAATCCCTAAATGTAAATCGTTTCCAAATTATGATGAATAATTTCTTGGTCTGATGAAAGTTTTAATTAACTTCGATTTTTATCCGTAATTAAAATTCGGTTGACTTTTTTAAACCTCCTGCTTTTAGACCTCATCCTTTTCTCAGGGATTGAGATTACAAAGATTCCTTGATGTAAATTTAATTATGAAAATTCGATTGATTTTTGCGTGAAAAAATTAGTTTTTGATGAACAAGATTTACAATAGATTATTCAAGATAATATTTGAAATATGTCGAAAATTATTTAAGATAGCTTTGAATATTTCAGATATTTCAATTTATTCGAATTGAGCGTGACTTGACTTGTTATAGGATATTTAAATTAATGACAAATGCCTATCCGTATTCAAGACCTAAATATTTCGAATACTAAAATACAGGTATTAATCGTGCCTGATAATAAATAAAATCACATTATTATTTGTTAATTTTAGGCGTTTTTTAATAACAAATAGTTTTAAATACCTAAACACTGTGAAAAACTAATTATCTTGTGACGTTTAAGGGTCACATTCTTAAAATAGCAATATAAACAAATTACAATACGACTCTTTGTAGTTACAACAAAGATTTGTAACATGAATCCAATAACAGTTGACGCAATCATTTTCTTTCACACGTGTTCTAATATTATAAAGTAGTAAAGGCATATATACATTGAACGTTAGTAACCGCATGCGGGGCGCGGGGATTTTTAAAACGCATACCGTAAAGTTCGCATTCAAGGAACATGCGGGAACCGCCCGAGTGCGAACGACCTATGAGAAGAAGCCATTATTAATGTAAGATATAAACATTACGATCGTGAACTAAATTCGAGATGTAGTAATCCTTCATGGAATGTACGCCACACAATTTCTGATATAGGTTAATGTAGTCTTGTGTTTCACTTAATAGTTAATGCCGTTATCGATAGATGCATTAAGAATATACTATATATTTTTTATTATTATTATATTGATATATGAATGGTAACTGAAGTTACTTAGTAATTTATGTATAGAAGATTATAGATTACTTTGATACCTACTATTACGGGAATTCGGTCAAGGAGAATGTCGACGAGTAATACCCAGACGAAATAAATACTAGTTTCCTTTTTTGTTAATGTCATATTCAATACTTCGACCGACAATCTGTCAAGAGTCTAGCCCGTTAGTCGCAGAGAGTGCATTAAGGCCATTTCTATTTATACCTGTAATTTCACCTTTTGTAAAGTTATATTAAAATCAGCATACTTATTGGCTTTGTGAATGAATCTAAAAGCCAGTACAGTAACACCCCGCTTTACGCGACCCCGTTATGCGCGGTTTCACTATAACGCGAAATTCAAATTTATTATTAAATTACGCGAAAGAGTGCGTATAAACATATCATCAACTTATTTATGGTCGCGGGAATTTCAGTTAACGCGATTTTTTCCGGAACGTATCCCTCGCGTAAAGCGGGGCATTACTGTAATACTACATATTAATCAAAATGGTTGTTTACCTTGTAGACTTTAAAACGTATTTGCTCTTCCGTTAACCCAATGAGGCTATCCGCCCTTTAAATTTCAGTCTCGTATCCATAAATGTACAATATCCCTTTTAATCCACCATTGATTATGTAAATTTTGGGAAAGGTTGACTCTCTCATTATCTGACCATTTTTTTTCGGGTACTGTTCAAATTAAAGGTCGGGGATCCCAATTATTTACCTGTGATTTTAGAATTCACATCTCGTTGCTTGTATTTTAGTTTCGTTCTATTTCCGAGTTCTTTTTGGTAAAGTAGGTACATATCGTGGATAAATGTAAATTGAGTTTTCGTTTATTCCCGGTCAAATTTATAAATAATTATTAATCTATTATAGATGTGGTGTTCTATAAAATGGTGGGTATCGAATCTAGATGTTATGTTCTAACCAAACCTAAGTAGGTATTTATTTTTTTATTATTTTCGATAGATGCCATAATATACAATTTAATTGCATGTTTATTGGTTGCTGAGACGACTCGACAACTACGTCTTATTCGTGAATCTTATTATTTTTACAAAGTTGTATATTGTTTTCAATTTAAAATCCCCGCCTCATTAAGCCCAAAGACAGTGAACATTCAAAGAAATGATTTTTCTGCAAAACCGGATGTTGAAAAATAACTCTGAAGATTTGATGTCGGGACAAACAATCTTTCAATTTGTTTTGAATTGCAAATTTTTCTTTTCCATTTTTTGTTATTTAACATTATATTATAAAGAGGATTGCAAAACAATCCCTTTAATTATTACTTGAACTTGTCAAGTTATTTCTGAAGAAGTTGAATTTACTTTTGACCTAAAATAATTCCATATTTACATTTATATTATTATAATATAGTACATTTTTATTAATAACATAGAACAATAATATTAATGTTGTATTTTGTATTCACGCTCCTATATTTTTATTGCGTGGTTCACATTCTTATTGTAATAAAAATGGGATAAAGATTAAAATGCGCCTAAGTCATTAAATAACGACCCTCGGCTGTTATTTGTACAGGCGGACCTAACGTACTCTAAATATGGTTAGGCTTTTCGTGTAGCTGGAACTCGTTTAACATTAGAATGATTAATATAAAACGTAACTCATATTTCATTCTGTTCCAATATTAATATAGAAATAGGTATATACCTACTTTATTTTTTTTAACTCCATGTTAGGTGTTCTATGCTTGTGTTATTCTTGTCCAAATGGCTTCCTAGTCCAATTGAAGCCTGAAAAAAATGTGTTGTGTGTGTGTGTGTGTGTGTGTGTGTGTGATGTGTCCTACGAGCTGTTACCAATTACACATGCGGCATTCGCATCCCCTATTTCAAGCTGAAATTACCCGGACGTACTTCCAAGCTTAGGCTACGTCGGATGTGATCTAATAATTAAATAATGAAATGTTTGGTGTTATATTGAGTACCTTTGCATAATTTATTTCTAAATATTTATATGTACTTAACTAAGTCTGGAGAAATTCTTACATAATTACGTATACAAGGAACACGGGCGAGATATAAGGAATTTTGTCGTTTTCGATTTAGATTGAAACTTTGTGTAAAATTTTATTATATTTTACTTTGTAAATCTGAAAAGCGTCTCCTGCATACTTTGTTTCTTTAAAAGGAAGCATCTCTTAGAAACGTGAGAACGTGTACGAATTGCAAACGCGTTATGTGCATTTATGATTTACAGGAGCGTGTAATACGAAACTTTAATATTATATTTTAAAGTATAAAAAATAAATGTAGGTATAAATACCATTTGATTTAAACCTTTTCAAATCCTATAAGATCAATATAGGTTTTAAGGAAAATCCTATCTATAAAAAATGAAATATAAAACGTAATTTTTAAATAAAAAAAAATAGTTTAATTAACGCAAAAAGTGGGAGTGTGAGCCGCGTAACGTGTTTTAAATTAATTTCACAAATAATCTCATACATTACTATAATCTAAGTATTAATACAGGTTATAAAATTAATCAATCAACACTAATTAATTTAAAATACGCGGCTTACTATCGCGTTTATTTTTGATCATTTTAATTCGACGATTTCGAAAGCTTGTCGTCTGGCCGCGGTCGCGATGTCTGTAAAATCTTAAGATAATATTATAATCTACATTAACTTGTATGCATACATATTTATTATATGAAAGATTTTGTTTGAATATACAAAGCTGTTATTATTAGAATCGGGTGTCCTATTGCGGTATTATGCCTAGCGTGAACAGTGCAGAGTTTATCGGCGCCGTCTCGTCGGTCGCAAGACGTTTCGTATGAACAAACCACCCCTGGTTTCCATTCCACCCACAAACTAATATAAACGTGAAGTTCCTCTTGAAGCGAGGCTACCGTTTTACTCACTAGCGCATGCACTTGAGGTTCTAATTGTTAACTGATGGAACGAAATGGCGGAAATGTTTGCTTTATGCTGTGAATGTTATTCAATTTGTGGTGTCTGTAAATGTAGGTGTATTATTTACATATGAATATGCATATATTATATGTTATTTGAAATGTATTTTTGATGATATGTTAAAAAAATATTAGGTACATATTTATTCATGGTAGGAGTAAGTTTAGATAAATATTGCCGCTTGTAGTGGGTGCGAACTTTAAATAGCTTTATGATTTTTCTCGGAAGAAAATGAAAGTATTGTAACTTTGATAGATTCTAGCTGGGGTTTCCTAGAACTACGACTTCGTTTTAATGTATTACGTGAAATGTTTTATAAAGCATAAATTTAATTTATTTTTATATATTTTAACACTTTCACTGCCTACCATATTGTTTTGGACTATATGCGTTGATGCCACGTGGATCGATTGACAATATGTGTATGAAGTTATAGAATTTACATATAATCAGACCACACAATCTCAGATTGCGTATAGTATGATATGGCTGCAGATGACAAGCGCTTAGCCTGCTGTGTCTGTAACTACAAATAGCATATGCCGGTATTGATTAAGTATAAGTTATTAGGACGATAATATAAAAACATTTTTGAAATAAAGCAAACCAAAATTACTATGTGAACAGCGTAATATCATTAAGATATCTATGCATACTTAATACGACGGCTGTGTTGATGATACCTTATTGAGGATTCCGATCGTACGCGAGGATGCCTCGGCGCTCTCTTAAATATTCACACAGATATGTAAAGGAAGACTTTAGTCAGAACGCGACCCAACTCTCTTCCATTCACATTTATTCATTTAAGTTTCGCCTCTATGCTCTTTGTGTTACGGGATATATTAGTAACAATAGATAAGATACGCATTCATGCGTTCAACATCTTTATTATAAGCGGATAAAGGTTGAAAATTTTGTAAAGAAGGCGTTAACTTAGCAATATTACAATATATTGTTTCTTATGTTATTGAGTGTTGACATGGATCTCATATAATGCTGCGACGATACAATGAATAATATCAATTTGATGTGCATGTCGTAGTTATGGTAATAGAACACCATATTGCATGTAGTCATTTATGGTGCTTGTTACCAACTGGCGGACAATATAGCAGCCACCGTTATATGTATAACTAAAAATTATGATCAATTTCACGTAAATAAGGCGTAATAAAAGGAAATAGTAAATATTGTTTATATAACATTTTCGATATTATATTGAACAGTAATCGTTGAAACAAGAAATAATAGACATCTATATAGTACATGAAGGTAGGTGTGCCTTCACATTAATTCGCAATACCAAAGATTCCAACGCACAGGAATGCTTTATCTTTCTACGTGACCACTAAACTTTAAAAACCTATACCAAATTTTGCTATTACTATTTTCAATATATTAAAAAATATATTTTGATTATTATAGTACAATATACACCAATAATAACAAACCAAATTGAATCCAGGGTACAGGCCGTCTATGAACTTGCATTTGTTTTTATAAAATTCATATTACGATTGTGTCTTTTAATCGAAGACATCCTATGAGTATATTTGAATGTCAATCGTTTATTGATAGACCCTTAATGTGGCAGATTAAAGATTAAAGACGTCTATGAATAGAAACGAAAGGTCATTCACGAATTAACTTACGGCCGATTATGTGAGATCGTGTTCTCTTAACTTTGTCTAAGTGATGCCTCTTCAAACGGTTTTAATACAATTCGTAGGATGTTAATTAAGTGGCTTAATTAATGGTTTCTATTCTTAAGACTATATGGGTTGACAAATTTGGTGATTGTAAACGAGCTTTTGTTATTTTCACTATTGTCCATATTATTTTCCTTGGATGATATTAATTGGTACATTTTACAATGTAGACTTATTTATATTCCAGTGTTGAATTTTAATTAATTATTGGTATTTCTTTTGTTTTGCATGGATTTAAATAAATTAGAGAAAATACTAGGAACAGTGTTGTGTAATAGCTGTTTTTTAAATGCATATTATTTACTTGATTACTGTAAAATTAAAAATTCCTTCAGTGTTAAAATGTAGAGTAAAATTACGAATCGTTTTTATTTTCTCTTAAAAGTGGCAACGGTTCTTGATTCGTTCGTGTTGGCCGATCATTAAAATTTAAATATAACCGCCTTTTCCCGTAATATCATTACCGAGATGATACTATAAAACGAATATCCCGGATTTTATAACTTTTGCCCAAATATTGACTTTTAATGTAGATAAAATTATTCATTATATTTTTAATGGAAAACTTTGCGGTACAAAAATCTCGTAGAAACTTTTTTTTAGAAATACTTATTACACTAAAATGAAATTACTTTTTTTTTCCTTATTTTGTCGTGACGCTATCTTTTATTTTATTATTGAATTAAAGTTTTTTTTTCTTTCAGATGTTTACTAAATGCTGATCCAATGTGAGTTTTCTATTATTAATATTATTTTTATATTTATAAGTCGCTATAGAAAATATATTCACTTATTCTATTCATAAATATTGCAGAATATATTTTCAAAGCGTATAGACTGTATCCTTTATCGATATCGCCCACATATCTTGCTTACTAAACAATAAAAAAGGATAAAGATGTCAAAAAAAGAAAGATCTACGTAAGCAATACTTTCGGGTGGCATAAAACAATTAACCTTCATACCCCGAAGAGGAAGCCTGATAATTTCGACCTTTAATTAAGAAGTGGGGTGTCCGAGACCCTTTCTTTCCTACTAAGGTTTCATTATAACACTGATTATGTTTTATATGCCTACAAATTTTGCTTACGTAGATAAATGCTTAAATATATATAATTTGCTTCTCTTTACAGAGACTATAAAAGATTTTTATTCTTTCTAGCAGGCGAGAGTGTCGTAAATTAGTTATATGACGGTAGATTATCTCCACGACACGTATAAGCTGGGAGACTAAAAGTATTTTCAATATTAGATATTGAATGTGACAATGATATATCTGTACGTCTGCAGATACCTTTGGATCAGGATACACATATACCTTGCATCCCATTTGTAATGTATGAAACAGAGAGACCCACACATTAACAAACATATCAATGTACATTACTCTACAAGGATTGATCTAGCGGACTAATATTTACAGATATATCCTACTTAAATATTTATAATTTAACTAGCTGTTGCCCGCAACTACGTCTGCGTAATAATGAATGAAATAAATCTAATAAGATTTATACAAACTTTCATCCCCTATTTTATCCCCTTAGGGGTGGAATTGATCTTAGCGGATGCCTACGTCATAACATCTACCTGCATGCCAAATTTCAGCCCGATCCGTCCAATGGTTTGGGCTGTGCGTTGATAGATCACTAAGTCAGTCAGTCAGTCACCTTTGAGTTTTATATATATAGAAGATAGAAGATTGTAGTATTAAAATAAAATTAAAATAGTGTACAATGTGTTTAAAACTTATTCTATAGGCTATATCTATGATATATTTGTGCTTGCTTCGATGTCTTATCTAGAATTAACTCATTGTATACGTAACTATTATTTGTCATACATCCCTATAAAGTGAACGCTTTCATACTCTTTAAAACGTTACGTAATGTAAAAAAGTCGACCTGATAGTGTGGTCCAAATATTATTACGTGGAAAATGTGGTTAATTTACAAAACTGTAATAAAATTATGCAGTGAACACCTATCCAAGCCAGTATTAATAAATAAACCGCTGCAAAGCCGACGTTGGCTCAGGAGCTGCATAATGAAGTTTCAAGTCCGCGGCTCTTCCAGAACTGAACCATCCGTATTTACATTTTTAAAATAAGTTTTCAACTCGTGTCAGAGGTTAAGGGCGCGTAATTGCTTTATAAGTGGTTTAACTTCCAGTTGGCACTTTGAATGGGAGTAGATGGCCTAACTGATAGAAATATTATAGTAAAAATAGTAGGTATATTGCTCAAATACACGCAACAGATCGGTTAATAGACTCGATGGAGCGGACTTTATTAGACAGCGAAATAACTGATAAATTACAACGAACAAAAACGCCTTCATTTATTTTTATATTTTCGAGTCCATTATTATATCGTTTCTACATTAGGTAAAGTATAATAATATGATTTTAAGACAATTATTAATAAATTTCTTATTACTTAATAAGTCTCACTGGTACGGGATTCCGGGATCATTAAAAATTTGTATTTCCATAAATTGATTTTATAGGCATGATGCCTGGAACGTTAGCTTTGAGTCCGCAGATTTTTAAAAATTAATCTGTCAGTGAAGCTTGAAAAATGAGTAGCATTGAAAATATATACCGACGTATCGCAAGCAAACAGTATTCGGAAATTGTAGCTTGTATATAAATGTTTGAAGTATAAAGTGCGCTGTATGAATTAAAAAATATATATGTGTATTCACTATGAACGATTTGCTATGCAGGAAATATTTTTTTATTATAAATCCAACACGTAGCCATTCTGCGCGAGTCTGTTACGCAGAGACCCTGGGTTCGATTTCCAATGGAAGCTATTATTTTTTTGTAAAATTAATTTAAATATTTTATATCTTTTTTTAAAATAATTTCGTTTTTATTTTTAAATTATTCATATTTTACGCTAATGTGTTATTTATTCTCTACGATTAAGTTACATCATCAATTATAAAACAAACTTAACCTACCATTTGGCACTTTTTAAAGGGATACCATAAAAGAAAGCTTTATTAAAAATAATCATATAACAATAAAAGTGTAAACAACTTTATATTTCTTTGTGCGGAAGATTGATGACTTGTTTGATCAGGCAAATTTTTGCACTCTCATTTTGGGTCAACCCTAAAGCCGATACGCGTGGAGAATAACAAACACATTATTCGGACACGCAAAAATACTCTTACAATAACATACATATTCAGTAAACGATCTATATTACAAACATGTTATTAGAAGTCTTAGTGAATTTGCTGTAATAATTCTTAATACAACGTAATTGATTATGTGTTTAAATATACAAGATATACCTAAATCCGAGTCTCCTGCGCGTGTTTCTTCGAAACATTACACAAAAACATTGAAACATTGGGCCACGCCCCAATGTTTCAATGTTTTTGTGTAATGTTTCGAAGAAACACGCGCAGGAGACGCGGCTTAATAGATATAACATATCATTTAGATGATCTTTTCAAGCCAACAAAGACAGACAACTATTGCCTGCAGTCATTACTCAATATAAGTATAGGCTAAGTATAGTCATATACCACGCTAGTATTGTGAAAAAATAAGCACACAATATATATTCTAAATATATTATAATATATTTTTAGTTATATATTGCTTGTTGCTATTTAATTTGAATATCAACATGTATATTATCAATAATTTAAAAATACTATTTGTTCGCTCCAAATGCATTTTTGAATTTCCTCTCCTTACCCCCGCTTTCCGCTCCCCGCTAATAACGGCAATTTTAAACATTCAACGGACGCCAATGCCTAATTACACGCACGAGCGGTGAGTCCTTGTTTCTCCTTTCTCCGCAACTTACGTGCATTTTGTGTTCATTATACCTAATTTCCAATATACAAAAATACAGTCAATTTGCTCTCCTACACTATTATTTGAAGAAGAAACTCGTTGTCAATAGCGAACTTGTCTGGTTGACGTGTTAATTAAGCGTGATGGGTATTGATAGTGACAGAGTTATACACCTATAAGGAGGATATACCACTATACTCATCAGTCACGCAATCCATCGTCTATTTATAGATTTATACCAATGCAATAAGAAACAGCTTTTTTAAAAGTAAATTTGAAAAATTTAATGTGTTTATTACAATATTAAAATTAATTTAAGAAATGGTTTGATCTTATCTTTATCATTTAAAAGAAAGAAAAAAATAAAAGAAAGTGAAAAATGAAGTTTGAATATCGTTTCAGTATTCGTCCGTCAGTTGTCATTTGATTTAAGTTGATGAGGGTGGATCGTTTTGACAGTAGAAGCTGACTGTGTCTAACGGTCTGATAGTTCGTCGGACATAAAAGTTCAGTTTGTGTTTGATTGATTGTGTTCCAGGTGTTAGATAATCACCACCCGGTCGCTCTATAAATGTTAGGGTATTTTTTTTTCTTTAGTATAGACCGGCATTCTTTAGCGTGTTTTTTTAATAGAATATTTCTTAAAAAGGCGGCAATGTATGTTAGAACAGTTTTTTTTATTCCAACAGTTATCTTTCATTAATAAAATTTGCCCTTACCTAAGCCCCCTCTATAATTGTGTATGAGAGAGGCTAATATTGAAGTTGGTCTAAGATTCATTAATTCCTTAATGGTGGGGTGGAAGTTCTAGTTAGAGATTTGCATTGCAAATTCAGCCGACTTTCAGTGTCAACTTCATTGAATAGGTTCCTGAGACCATGTTTTGGTTATAGCTGCAGATAGCTATATTAACTCCTTTATGATTAATTGCTTGGTTAGACGTAGATGGTGAATATCCGTTGGTTCGTACGTCATCTTTAGACGCGTAGTACAGTCATTTGTTTTAGCAGTATTTGATAATAATCGATTCTAATAGTATGTAGCTTGGTACTGACAGATTTTTTTCAAATTTTGGTGGTAAAAGCGCCCTAATTTGATTGCGACCTCAAGTCTATATTCATTTGGCTACAGTCGCTCTAAATTTAGAAATAACTTTAGTAGGTATGTTAAATTCAAAACTTACCTTCCAAAACCAATTTTCGGCCAGCCTTTAGCTGGTGAGAAAGTTGTTTATGAATACATTATTATGCTTCTGTAAAGGTTTCGTAAGGGTTTTCTGGCAGGGTAGTAAGTTTATTAAATTTATTACTAAAAGGGGACCTTGATTCGATAAAAAATGTAAGTAGGGAACGTATTTACAACTGGAGTTCCACTTAACTTTTTAAAGTTTAATATAAAAAAATATCTAGGTTCAACGCCCATGTTAATGAAAATACAAAATGAAATAATAATAAAAAAGACAAATGAATGTAACTATTCATACACACTTATGAATGTATGAGTGAGTAGCTAATAAGCAAATTCTAAGAAGTAAAAAGCGATCGCGATAAATCTGTTTGATTGCGATGATGTAATATTATATTTGTTCCGTTCAAAAGACAATATCTGGATAATTCTTCCGATGTAAGTCGTGGATCTTTGCAATAAATCTGTGATAGCATCTAAACCCCCCGGGGTTTATTCCAGCCGCATGATATACGGGCAGACGTATCTATATATTATTATTAAAGTGCCGATGCTCGATGGTCATCAATTCGCCAACCATACGTAGGCTCGTTCATCTATTGTTATCACTTTGATTTATTTTTTAAATAAAAAGAACTCCGTTTGAATTTTACAATATTGGTGGTTACCAAGCGATTTTAATTCACTTTAAAATTGCGAATTTAAGTAATTCTGAGTAAAATCAAATAGAACCTTGAAATAGTTAACCCCAATAAAATTAATTTAGAATCGTCATTGTTTTTTTTTCTTTCGTAACCGACTAGCAAACAAAGAATGTTCTAACACTTTACTGCCGGGCAATTCTTTTTGTTGACTGCGTCACTACGTTTATGGCCCGCTTGGCAACTGTCCAAATAGTAGTATGCGTAAAAAATAAAAAAAAACATCTCAGACTACCTACTTGTCTCAACTCGGTTAGACTGAGCGTTGGTTTTGTTGTTTGAATCTAGAACTGGCGGGAAAATTACGTAATAAACATTTTCAATGTTCCCTTTGAGTACTGTTCATTTTGTTAATTATATTTCATTGGATTTATAAATTAGTTTGTCAATCGTTGTATGTGAAATGTCAATTATTAAGCCAATTTATAGCTATACTCCTAAAGTACGGTCTATTATTATTGCATAATGAGAATGGTATACAGGCAGCAGTCGTCTCCGTTATTCCGGCTTAAGGAAGTAAGTGTACACCGTCTATTAATCCTAAGATACAACTAGGTCATTTCACTTGTGTTACACTTGAAAGTGGTGGTGTACGCCGAGATGTCAGACTAGAATATGATCATCACGTTAGTAATACTAAACGCTTTCAATCATTAGCATTTTATAAAGCAGAAATATTATATTCGCTTTCTTACCTAAAACTATAGTAACATAATCTCAAGGAAATTCTGGTTAAAATTCTGAATCTAAATCGTGACAAGAAGACATTGTTATGACATACTGAGATATAGTTTATTTTATGAAATAAACGTGTCGCCCTTCAGACGTTATTTTAGTAAACCTTCAAAATAATTCACGAACTTTGTAAAATTCCTATTAAAAGTCGGTTGTAAAATATAAAATTTTATGTGAATATTAACGTTAATCTCTATAAATATTTTGGCAGATGAGTAGTTTTTTTTACGAAACTATAATAAAAAATTAAATGACTATATTGTTTTATAGTGATTTTATGTATCGCTCTATCAACATACTCATAGTTAATAGTAATTGATTGAGCTGTTAAATAATAAAAACAATAAAATAGATTCATAAATAATACACGATATATTTTTTTGTATATATAATTATAGTATATAGCTATAGGTATGACATTATTTTTTAATATGGTTCAATGTAGTGAGAGGAAATTCTCAATATATAGAAATCAATTATGAAAATCACACGGTTTAGTTAATGTATAAAGGAAACCAAAATTGAACACATATTTCTTGCTAAAAAGAAAACGATTCAATCAATATCAATCAAATAAAATCAAGTTGAATTATTTGTCACAAAATAACAGAATTCAATGAATAAAACTCATGTGTTGTTCAAAAAACCGCTTTAAATATCACAATGGCATTTGAGAGCGAAAAAATAAAAATCAGTAAATTCTGAATAATTTCATTCGATTGACGGTATTCAGGGTAAAATACCAGTTGTTTTGAAATTTAGAAATAGGGGTAGATATTATTAATATTTGCATTGTAGTTATTCTTTTAACTGACATTGTTTGCGAGTTTTTATACATATGAAACATTAATAACTCATCTTTTGTTTTCAATTGCATTCGTTAGTTTTTGAAACGCATAAAATTCAATAGAAAAAATACCATACAAAAAATCTGAGTTCTATCATATAAAAATACAAATATATAAAAATCTATCATATATCCACAAATTACTGTGCCCCGTGCCGATTTTAAATGTTGTGGAGTACTTTTTGGTTTTGCGCACTATCGAGAGGTTCGCATTGGATATGTTCCATGTACAAGAATGTTGAAAAAGAAAATGCGATACTTGTGATTTCCTATGTTAAAATCGATACTAGATATATGCACAATATTACTAGTGTATACTATATAATACGTTAACGTTAATATTTATTATCAGTAACTGAACAAAAAAAAAAAAGAAAAAAATCGTGTATAACCCAATATAACATTATTTCAGTAATATTCAGGTAGAAATGAACCTGAATATTATTCCAGTATTTTTTTTTAAATTAGTCCCATTTGGATTACACACATCATCATTAATCATTTTTTGTTCATTTAGAATTATAAACTTCATTTTCCGCTTACGACGTGGGATTAATTCTCAAATCATTATTTATTACATACTGCATAATTATAATAATTAAATGTATATTTTGAATTAACGTACTGTTATAACGTACTAACAATGTATATAGTTTTATTTTTAAAAAACTTAACAAATATATTTGTAGTGATGTTCAAAGTTATTCACAAATAGAGGCGGCATAAACAATTTTTTCAATCCGACCTTTCGAAACGTTTGCAGCTATCCTAGTCGTGTTGCAGCTGTTTATAACGATACCCCGCCTAATCCATAGTCCATGTTCATCTTAGGTGTCAATTTGACGAGTGAGTGATGAGTTCCTTTCGAAGTACGAAGGCACGTTTGCAGTTAGCGGAGTTGCAACTTCATTCTTATATGAATATTTTATAACAACTTTGCACAGGAAATGGTTATAGAAAATGCACATAATAACACACTACAGGATGACATTCATCAGTTCAATATAAATGCGTCTACAAGATAATAATATTTATTAAAAGGTACATAAATAATACTGTCTACTGATATGAAAAGGTTATCGGTCCAATATAACTTCATTAGTGTCAAATAAGATTAATCTTACATTTCAATTTCATTATTATTTCTATAAATTATGTGTTCAAAAATATTTGAGATAAACAATACTTTGTACTTCTAAAGGAATACCTACAATGTATGTATGCGTACAGTGTAGTAATTAACAAACATGTAATAACTGGTATGTAATTATGGTGTTTGTACTTGAAGTCTGTCTGCTCCTTGTCCCGTAGACGAGTTGATCCCAAACCGCAATAGAAGTAACCCTTTTGATCTTTTGTATACAAAGGCTATCTTGTTTCAGTCTATTAACCCAACGATTTATTCCATGGCGTTCCTTTATGATCGGCCTTGACGCAGACATTCCGCACATCTGTGCAATGTTATAATGATTTAGGACGATTGATACAAGTGTTATGTTTATGGGTACGACCTTAAGTATAATATTTCATATATATGTTTTAATTGTATTGGTCACAATGTTTTGTTTACGATTTCTAACTAGATTTAACTGGAATATACGAATATTTTTGTTTGTTTGTTTGTGCATTAATATTTATATTATTGTTTGGTACAGAGTTTATCGTCCTTAGAAAGATAATCTTGGATCAGACAATTCTCAGACACTATTACCCTTTGAGGTGCAGAATAAAGTAATATGGAGTGTGGATTATATTTCTTTTGTGCTCAATATCTGAAATAATTTTAAAAATAGCTTTTGTAAATAAATATAATTCTATATATACTATATATTTATGACTATTTTTAGTAAATATACTTTAATTTTCACTACAAAAACATAATTAATTAACACGCGGAATTTTAACTCCACATTCCCGGGACAAGTTGTCAGCCTCACTAGACCACAACAAGGAAAGTTGGCGAATATTTTAACAAAGATTCTGTGGCGCATTGCAGTTCAAAGATTCATATTTGCAATGCGAACCACCACCACTTCGTTAAGCAAGAAATTTAAGAACATCTGCTGACTTAAGGAAAATATCAGCATATATTACTATACACTGCTTACATCAGCCATTCCCAAAGTGTGTTCCGCGGAACCCTAGGGCTAAAATACTGCAAATAATACCTACCAAAGGGAGATTATAAGGTTACATCTAAATATTCCAACTAAATATTACGTAATGTTACATTGCAATATGATTATTCATAAATATATATAAATCAGATTTTTATAATTATATTAAGGCTTTTTCCTTCGCCAAAAAAGTTTGAGAACCGCTGGCTTAGATTATAGTTTTAGTAAAGGAGGAGAGACGAAATTATATAACGTTTTGTATCCCATTTACTAGTGGTGGGTTCACTTTTCAGCCACGTCATGCCTCGATCTTGCAACTCTACATATTATATTTTATTGAAATTATTCTCAGATTACCGTAGCATTGTAGTGATAAATATTTAAGCTTAATATTTTATTAAATTTTTTTTTTAAACTTCCTCCACCGCAGAGATTTAGTTTCTTTATTAGTTTATAAACCTATATCTAGATTAAGTTCTAAACTTTAACAGTATCATCAATTAAAATTGCTATCAACTAAATACGGCTTATATGTTAAAATGTTATACCTACTATAACTTTTACACATCTTACAAACTATTTCACTTATTCCTATCAGCAACATTTTTTGCAATTTCTACACTGACTGATTAAAATATATTTAGATGTTTGCTTGTAATTATCTGTTCTGCCTAAATAGACTGAGTTGAGAGATTGTTGTCTGACCTCTATAATCCCAAAGGGCCAACCCAATTACCACGATTGTTGAAGTCGTAGGCCCGTTATTGGCTTAACGGCCGCAGCTGATAATGGTAACAAAGACGAATTAAGGTGTACTATTTAAAATAAGAAATTTTATTATAAAAAATATATTATTATTATTAACGGCTTTACTTCTAAGCTAATGAATTAAATATCAACTATTCCTATAGGCATTATCAAAGTTAAAACAATATTCACTTAATAATAGGCCGTAGTGAGTTTCATGTTATAAAAATCACATTATTAGTTATACTTTTATTTAAAATTTTTGTATAACTTGAATTGTTGTGTCAATTTTAATTAAATACGTAATTAATTTATATATTTTTGTTTTTTACAAGTACATATTGATGTAACTTTTTACCTTCAATAATAAATAGTTTTTGGTAACAAATTAGTCGCCTACTAAAAATTGTCGAGTTTTTATTTTTTAAATAATACCTATTTACATTTTGTCGAAACAGCGGCTGTCTTGCCGTGTGTTGTCGTTCCAATATAAACACAATATTATGGAATAGTAAATACATTTTAAAACTATTTTACGTGTCGGCCCCAGTCTTTTGGATTTACTAAAACTCGTTGTTTATTCAGCTTTAGAATTGGAAATTTGTTTTGTGTTGCGTTCTGAGTTTAAATATTCAAAGAGACTTTTTAATTTGTATTAAATATTAAACCGCAATCATAACATGGTATTTAGGTTTTTAAAATTTAGGGCGCTTTATACATATAGAAAAAAGTAGTTTAAAATATATGCCCACTAAATTGAAAATGTAGATCAAGTAGAGGAACTGAATGTTGTAGCGGGAATTATAAGCAAAATAATTTTGAAAATTCCTTTAGATTAAAATATATGCCTACTAAATTGAAAATGTAGATCAAGTAGAGGAGCTCGTAAAAACAAAATACTAGAAAATATTTTAAACTTTATTTAATTTATTATCACTCTGGCACTATTTAATTATGCTATATAACACTTGCCATATAAAGTATATCACTTATTAAACTAAATCAGACCACTTTTTACATATAAATTACCTACTCATGATGAAAGACGTTCACACTCTTTTGAATTCTTAGTAGAAACCTATTTAAAAATAATAATTCTTAGAACATTGTTCTGATAGCTTTGAAATGGGCCGCATATGTGATTGCATAAACCGATTGCCTTCATGATATCGACAAACATCTGGCGTACATTAAGTGACCCCGAGATTACTGAAGCTAAAACATTTGCTACATTGAATTGCGGTTGTATGGTTAAATGAACCACAGGAATCACCGCATTACATTTCACTACGACGTTCATCTGTCTTCTTGGATTTATGACAATACAAAAGCCGAATTATTATATTGATATCTAATTCAGTGTTTCGTTATAATCACGTGATTTATAAAAAAAAAACTAATAGAAACCAACGTCTAATTAGATTAGAGATTATATAAAAATGAATTCCTAGAAAAAACAAGGTGTCTTTTCAGAAATACGTACAAACTACAACCAACGGCAGACATATGGATGTGAGCTTATAATAGTTAATAATAAATAATACAAGTGAAATAACAATGTCAGCAATGTCTCGGAACTGTAATGAAATACAAAGTAAATGCTAAAGTATTCTGATGTTTAATATCTAGAAACCTTTAATAATGAAAATGCAATCTGGCCTTAGCCGCCCTCGTTGTTGAGAACTACAAGGCAACCTTACCGCTCAAAGGCAAAATTAAGAAACATAAATAAAATTAATGTCTTCGCGGCTGTTACAAATCTGATCTTGAAAGAATATGAGTTTTGTTAGTGACCTGTATTTTGAAGTTTTTCTTTATGTGCACAACTGTTTCTTTAATTCTGCTTACGAGTTTTATTATTTTAAGTGTCTGTGTTATAGTGACTTTTATAACTTAGACATGCATATTGATTTAAAATAATTGTAAATAAAATTGTAACTATTTATAATGGGACTAAGTAGAGATTTCAAATGTGTTTAATTTGTTAGTACAGTCTTGCTACATTTTGCTTTTATAATTAGTTGTTCGCAGTATTAAGAAGTTTGGTAATGTATGGATTAATTCGAGATAATTTCAAAATACACTTATTCTTTTTCAAATGATTCATTATGATATAATTGTGTTTTGAATTGGTAGAATCTTGAATTTGTATTCGAGAGTCATAAAGTATGATCTTGTAAAAGAAATAACAAACGAAACCTTTTTTACGTTATACAAACCACAAAAAGAATAACTTATGTAATCAAGAAAGGGGACTCAGCAGAAGCCATATTGTTTGATCTTGGAAAAAAGGTAACAACAATGTATTCAAATGGAACTCCCCACGACCGCCTACATCGTTTCTAATACCTCCTAGTATCTTTTGGCTAAGGTCCAGCCACAAAGGTTCAATGTTCTTCTAGCATATTTTGTGATATTCTATTGTACAATGGTGATTTTGCTACGTAATGCCATTGGTCTATCGTTTTCTAATGATACCGGATTTTATGGGAAACGATATCTTAATCGGGGTCGCCTTAATATTTTTTCAAACTTCGATCTCACTGAAATTGGATTTGTGCAAAGCGGAAAATAATAAAGGGTCTACATTGATACACTTTTCCTGAATACATTATATACAAATAATAATTGAATAAAATTAAGGCTTTTGTTTTTGTTTTAAATGTATGACATAAGCGCACCTAGAATTTAACAATTAACTTGGCACCTAACAAGTTAATTAACGTTTGGATAGAGTAATTTCATTTCTACAAGTACAATTTAGGCAATGATCCAAAATTTTATCTGAAATATAACTTTCTTTAGGAATTAACTTGTTAATTATCATAACTTATTCATAGCATTACAATATTTACTTCTTTAATATATTTAAGATGAGTATATAGACGTCTAGACGTAAAAGATGTTGTGAGCGGAAGGATAGTGTAGTGACCGGAGTTTCAGTGATATGGAATGAGTAGAAGTGGTGGAAGGGTCAGATGAAGAGCTCTCTCAAATGATGTGTATGAATGAGAAAGGTGATGGATTGAGTATACATATATAATAATGGTATGAGAGGGTGTTAGCATTCCATAGTCTCTGCCTACCCCGGTAAAGACGTGAGGGTGAGCTAGGTTAATTATATAAATTCCGACAGATCATGAGCTTAAATAAGTAAGAACAGTTGCAAAGTTTCGCTTTTATTTTATTTGCTTGTAGTCTTAGCGAAAGCTATTGACAACGAGCCAGTAAATCCCTTCTGATCCACTTCGAGACCGTAGATTTTCAACTTCGTAGTTCGTCGTGGCTCGTAGAAGACGCTTCAATTGATACTATGCCATCTTATATGTGTGTGTATCTAAGTGTCAACGACCCAGACAGTTAATAAAAAACTTTAAAGCAAATAATATGATTGAATTAATATTCTATTCAACACGACTGCATTTTGGGAGTAATAAGTTTTTATATAAAAACTTGTGAATGTATTTAAATGCATTTTATTGGTTAGATTTTTTGTTTTTATTATTCATTCAATGTTTTGAAAGTCATTTGAGTTAGTTATATTTCATACGTAGTTGTGATTCTTCTCAACAATGAATTTAGGTTATCATGTAGGCTCAAGGATTCATTATGGAGTGGGCGAAGCTTTTAACATCAATTCTCAATATGACTTCATTACTTACCATAATGTTTTGCGTCACTGCTTTTTCAAGCAACAACTTTATAAAGTATGAAGATTTTTATAATTTATATATTTAAAATAATACATGAATTTTGTGTTCTATACTGACATACCTGACATTACATGCTGTCAGTTTCATGCACATAAAACTATTGTACAAGGAGCGAAAACCATCAGTTGTGCGAAACTTTAAAAAATAACCTAGTTTATTTATACAATAAAAATAAATATTTATTTTTCTTTTCTCATAAAGTTTCCAAAATGTCAGTGTTATATTTTGTAGAAACATGACTGCCAACAGTGGGGTAATGTAACACGAAGGAACATAATAAAGAGTCCACTCACATACTCTTATAAGGTCACGTACAAGACGAAATACAGCTGTTAAACTACAACCATTTTGCTTCGGGCAATGGATACTATTGTAAACGGGGTTCACTCTGTTCTCCAAATTTGGGTACGTCACATCCTTTGCATCGTATTTTATTTGTAAAAGAGAACGTTAATTTAAATGTTACGTATTACAATTTATTTCTGGCATTAAGTGCATCTTTGTATATAGTGTATAGATTTTTACATGAATATTTAATTGGTACCTACTCAACATTGTCTTCTATCTGGTTTACTAGTCAATGAGTATACTCACTCCCGCGTGCCTCACTCATGGTATATTGAATTTCATACAAATTTATCTTGAGATATTTCCTGCATTATTTTAAAACTCAATGTTCATTTCTGCTTACGTATTCTACTAAATGCAAATTTTAAAAAGGGGAAGATAAACATGTTATTGCATATTTATAATATTTTATTTAATTCAGTGTGCTAAAATTATTATAATAAACGAGTGGGTGCACCTGCAGACATATAAAATAGTTACCGACGTATTTATAAACAAAAAGTTTTAATAACTATTAAAGTAACTTTGCACGCTTTGAATTTACGACCGAGTAAAATACCACTGAAGGGGTAAAAAGTTGTAAAGTTTATTCTGCGATCTGACTTTTACCTTCATTAGTGTCTATAAAAAAATTCTGGGTTTAATTTATTTATGTATTATTAGATTGTACAGACAAATTACAATTATAATATTCTATTTTTTTTAAATAAATATGTTTTGTATAAAGCCTGACGTCTAAATCTGACGGAAGGAAAAAAAATGTTACAACTACATATCATATAATGTGAAGTTTGGCTGTTTGTATTAATATTAGGATATTATAAAACGTAGCATTTACTTATTTTAAACGAGAATTTCTCCCCCTAAAAATCGTTCTGAACTAAATAATGTACTCTAAGAAACTCGTGAAAGAGCTTACTCTTAAATACGAAAATATTTTATATATTACGACATTCCTCTTTTTGTGAATAAAATACGCGGACAATTTGCGGACTAATCCCGAGTTATTTATAGCTTTTGATATTTGACCAACAATGTTATTTAGTTTTGCTGAGGCCGTAGTGACTTCCATGTTATAAAAAACACATTATTAGTTATACTTTTATGTAAAATTTTTGTATAACTTGAATTGTTGCATCAATTTTGTTTTTTCAAGCTCATATTGATGTAATTTTACTGTGAACACGTTTTATTATATGCAAGTATAGGCACTTCCGTTAATTACACATCAATGTATCAAAACTAAAATCTATCATCGCTTGAATACAATATCGAAATATTATCTTCTACTTTATATATATTTTTAAATACTGTATGTGATTTTGTATTCATATATGGTGGTACATTATCCACATGAACATCTGTCTTCGCTCAAGGACCGCACTCTAGCTTAACATCAGGCAGAGTGTGGTCATATGCCAGGCCACTATATAAAAACATTTGATTTGATGACATTTGAGTTTAACTTCAACGTTAGATGTAAGATTTATACGCGGACATAAGAGAATGTTCGGTCATAAAAAGTTTGTGAACTTCTGTTTACTTTACCAACAAAGTATATAGGTAGTCGTAATTCTATCATGTTTGCCGTCTTCCTACTTCACAACTTCGACTCCATTAACCGTACTTTATTCTTAATATAATAATATAACCTTGCTAACCCCTTTTGTCTGCCCTAAGGGGAAGCTGTGCTCGTGATACCTACTATAATTTAGTTATTATAGTTTTTCATTAATATATTTTTTAGTTTATAAACTAACCTATTGTTTTGCTGGTACAAATATAATATAGCCTATAATATAACGCAATTTTATTTCATATTATATATATATTTATATTTTATTACATGATAGCTGCAATAAAAGAAAACGTTAATACAGTAATATAGCTATATAAGTAGGTATATACAGATTTATTATTTGCACATTATTATTTTATACAATTTTCTTTGTTCCTTAAATCTGTTGTTGACATAATATTTGCTGTTCTTTTGATGAATTATGATCGATGTTGAAGGTTATAAAAGTTTTGTAATTATTATATAGATTTAACTGTTTGTATTTTTTCCTATTTATTTGTTTGTCTTTGTATAAGTTTCAAATTAGTATATCTTTGTTAATTTCTTAAGTAATTATTTATTTAAATGCTTGCATCTTCAGGCATTTTAGTAAACGTATAATAGTTGGTTCAAGTAAACAAAAAAATATTTTGGATAATGAAATCAACTGCATTTATACTTTATACAAATAATACAAAAAAGCAGTAAATAGCGACAGTTTTTTTCGGTCGACTACCGCACGACCGCTCGATTCAAGCGCAATCTTAGAATGTATTTGTGCTTCTATTTGTAGATGAGTTCTCAATTTCCCATAGACTCCGTCGAGCGCCGTTAATGACTCTGGCGAACCATATACATTCGAGCACAGACATAAACACTATAGGCATTGAGTATAGACACCAATACCATAGACATTATTCCGATATGTAGAAACAACAATCTTCAAATGGATGCAAATTGGACTTTGGACTAGAAGAAACAATCATTAGAAAGGGATAACTGTATTATCATCATGTCATCTGCGTTCATTTGTCGAAGTTGGGGCATGTGTGAAAGGGATGCAGATATATCTATACAAAAATATAGCAATGTTTTTAATTCTAGCTACTCTGCATTAATGAAATTAAAAGCGTGAAATGCAACCGAATTTATCCATAGAATTATTAGTGCAATTTCAACAATATTCGAGTTGATTGAAACGACAATTAAATATTGAAACTTGTCATATCCACCGAGCTCGCTGACTTTAACTGACGCAGTACAATTTAATGGCGGCGATGACATTCTAATTGGAATGAACACCGTTGCTTTTAACAATTTTCTAAACAAATTTTTAATTAAAAGTTGAGTTTTGTTTTGTATTGTAATAGTTGATATTTAGAATAATAACATAAATATTTTATATATTTTTAGTAAGTTTTACGACGGAAAAAACACTTTTAAATTTGTAAGAAACCATCGCACATCTATTAGCTCAACGCTAGAGATGTCTGTGGTTATTAAATTAAATAATATAGAAACAAATTTAAGGAAAAATAGAATAATTAATATATGCATTACTAAGCCGCATAAATTCTTTTAAAGGAGTACTGGTATAAATAATATTGTACCTAAGAAAATAATAATAAATTTAGAATTTATAGATAAATACGATTAGATTAAGAGTTGATTGAGCGTTTATAAATATCGTTAAAACTATCCCTTATTAAACGGCGTGTTTGCGGTCATTTAAGCAATTGTCGTACTCATTTGGGATTTTAGTAACGTTTATTAGGAGGGTTAGTTAACGAACCATTTTAAGACCCTAATGTTTTAGTTCACTTTAGTTACAAGGTAATTCTTTTTGAATAGGTAAAATTGGGTATATGGTATAAATACATGCTGTATATATAATAATACAAGCTACAAACTAAATTTAAATTTAATAATACAATTTTTAATCTCTTATAAAATACTAAGAATACTGAATATGATTATTAGTCTAGTGTTATCACTTGTGTAGTCTCGTCACGTTTCGATAACAGCTTAGTCGGGTGTAACCTGGTAAACTTGGACGGCGCAAAATTTATTACCTAAGCCGGCAAAGCGGAGGCGACTGTTGGGTTAACCGTTAACGTTAATAATGTTGAATCAAAAATCAAAATAAATATATAATATTGACAATTGTAAATAAATTCTTTGAAAAATACGATTCGATAATTAATTTATATTAATGTATAAACAACAGAATAAATATATAATGTTCTTTATTAGCAATAAAACAAATTCCCTGGTTCACCGAACAGTAAATACACAGGTCAACTATTTCCAGGTTACAAGCTTATCTAAGGTTTGTTCAAGCATTAATCCCAAACAAGCACGGGAGGCAATATCCAATACCATTATCAGTTCCTTGCCCACACGCGACTAATAGTGTAGGGTGACCAACTTAAACGATATTTGAGGGAAATTCTGTGTTCCCTATAAATACAACGTACTAGACGCTTCATTTTCTCCTACTTATGCCTTTAAAATAATAAAAATGCCCAACTATTTACTTTGTATAACAATATAAATAATTATCCAACTTAATACATTTTTGCTGTTATTGTAATTAAGAATAAGAAATATTTAGATAATAAATCAGACATTTTAGCAAGTTCATTCCTTAATTTCCCTTCAAAGAAAAACAATATTCTAGTAAATAATTTTCTAGATATTATTTTGTGCGTGATTATTTCTGTTTGTTGATCTCACATCTTCTATTTACGACTATTGCCTACTGAAATTAATGTGGATTGGTATTGCTTTTTTAATATCTCCGTTGTAATATTTCTGAGTGTTGAGATGCGTATTCATATCATATATTTAATCTGTATATTTTATTGTCACATTTTTATTTTCTAATTTTACTGACAATAAACTTTATAACTACCTAATGTAAATTAAAAGTAAAAAAAAATAGCCAATTTAAAAAAAATATATATCACAATCAGAATCTTAACACACAAGCTGTAAACAACAAGAGAAATCAGTAATCCGCCCAAGACAATCCGTAACAATGACTAAACAATAAGTGTAAACAAAACTTTCCCTTTCACATGACTCGTTTAATATAATAAGGTTTACCACTATCGATGGATGACACGTTCTTACGACGAAAATTCCGAAGAAGCCTTAAGGAAGACAAATGAGTATCTCATTACTAAGCCTCAACACGCACCCTATGTGGAAAATCTCCGACCACAAGACGCCTATATTGAAACCTTATTATGTTCGATTCCAGAAAACTCATTGATATGTAGAGTGCGTTTGTTACTAAAAATAAACTGGAACATAAATGATTTGATTGACGCTTTCACAACTAAATTAAAAGTGAGTTTCTTTTTTCTTTTGAGAATTTCTTTTGTTTTATTTATAACCTTCCAATGTAACTACATTTCTACTACAATATAATATAACAGGGCTGTCCAAACTACATACCTTTGCGGGCTAATTTAATTTACTACAAAGGCTGCAGGGCTGCATAAAGCAAAATTTTCAGTTTTCAATTTAAAAAAATACAGAATAATCATTTCTTTATACAATAATAAATAAATAAATAAGATAAATGAACCATTTACGTTAAATAATTGAGTTTTTGAGGAATGTTAAGGAGGCGTAAGAGGCGTGTGCTGACAAAGAGAAATGTAAGACTAATCCATTATTTCTGCCTATCCCTGTGGGATTAAAGACTTGATAATATAGATTTGGTTTGATTTTGGTTAAGCATTCATTAAGTTGAATAAAACTAAAATTCTGTTTAAATTTTATATAAATCTTAAGATTGTGCTACTTGAAGTAGTAAGTAAAAAAAATCGTTCAGTCTACGTCAAAGTGAAATTCTTTGATTTAATTTAGGATCCTGAATTTAAGCTGAAAATCTCAAGACCATGAACAAAAGTAAAAGTAGAGAAATGTCAAAAAGAACAAGAAAGGTCAAACACGGAAGAAAGACGTAAACAAATAAAAAATATTAAATTACAATTTGAGGATAAAGACGGGGATCTCACAGAAATTTGCAAATTGAATTAGCTATAAGTATTGTTTTCTGAATTGAAATATAATTATTTTATTCGTCTTGATTCTTGATAATAAAATACGTTACAAATACCTTTATCTAAATGATTATCGTTGCATATATTTGGTTCATTTTTATTAGTTTTACATTATTATTTACATTGCTTGAGATTTCTTCACATACGTATGTTTAGCATCATACTTTAGCAACTTACAAACATGCACAATCCACATCTAATAGTAGTCCCCATAGCAGATGTACGCATGCCAGTTGGCGTATTCAGTTTTAGAGTGTTTCATGCATTACAATACGTACGTAATAAATACGTCCAGGTGTGTTATACTCATCTAAGTGTATACAAATGAATTTCGCACTGTTTCGCGTTTGAACTGGTTTTTTTTCTAAGATCTAGGAAGTGTGATTAACAAGCAGTATCGCCAATGAAAAGTTGTCGAGTAGTAGTCAAGAGGCGGCGCCATTGACCTATTTGGCATGAATTCAACAAAAATAAACTACTTTTATTTTGAGAAAAATCTGTCACGTACACATGTTTGATTTAAGAAATTGATAGCTACAAAACAAAAATTAATATTGTTTTTAAATGAATAATTCGTATAAAATAAATAGAAAGAACCAATTCCAATTAAATAAAAAGTCGAATTTAAGGGGAACATAAATATTACACTAAGTTCTTTTGTAAGGACTGTCTGCGGCTGAAATTGTAATTTAACGAAACATCTGGTCTCTTTTAAATTGTTACTTTTTCGTTTTCCTTTTACAGGTAATCTATTTCTTTGTTGGTATTAACATTTTTGGTGATACGAAATGGCGAACCTAATTACAATTCATAATACAGCACAAAATCTGTGAAAGTAATTAACATTTAAATTTTTAATTAAACTAACGTTAAAGTAACCCACTTAAGGTTTAGCATTTAATGAAAATTCCAACACTTATGACACGGAATACATTACAACTTCAAATATTATTATAGGACCCAAGAAAATTAGTTCGCGTACTTGACCTAATTTTATTTCGAGTTGTTTTAGCAGCTGCGCATTGTCATGAAATGTCGTCCACGCATTTACGTATGAGTTCATTTATGTAAACAAATTTTTACATACGTTTGACATTGAACACATGTTTATTGTGGTATTTAATATTTCGTTATTTAAAATCTAGGATAAACTACTAGACCGTCAAACACTGTTAGCTTCTACTGTCAAACTTTGAAACCCTTTCAGAAGAACAGCTCAACAAACAACGCCTCAGTTTTGTTTTTTAAAATATGGTCATTCAACAAATAAAGTTTACGACGATTTTAAATCTATCTTTGATGCGTTAAAATGTTGCAAAAAATATATTAACAATTTAGTTTCTTTCTAAAAAATACATTATTTATACTCAAAAATAATCATTTTTTTCAACGGATTAAGAAATACATTCTACAATGTGATCGAGAAATTTATTTGGTGTGTTCAAAAGTCATAAAAAAATATTAAGATTTTTTTATAGAATTAATGATTCAACATTTTTTATAACAAATATCCTGGAATAGTTTGCAAAATAAATTGTCGTTTTCAGCAAGTGTAGGTTTAAGATTTACTCGTAGCTGACGATTTTGTGTAGTATAAATAAATATTCAACGAATAAATCGTGAAAATAGATAGTGAATCTTTCTTCTATACAGTTCTTTACGCTACTTTTCCTTAAATAGGATTTGAGAGTCTGTACTTGGCATCAATAGGATTTCATTTTCCTATTCCTTATATCTTGTCTGTGCTCTGATATGTCACAAGATGTAATAAATATTTTGCTTTGATACTAAATATAAAGATAATCACTACACCGAAATAATTACTGTAGAGATAATATTAGTAGACATGCTGATACCACAGTATGTCATCATTGTTCCAAAGACGCAGTGAGCTGCATGATTGAGTCGCGTTCACACGAGTCAAAGACTGTGTAGGCAATGAGAATGTGTTCGTTAATAATGAAGCGTGGGGTTCAAACCCGCAATGTTTTTCAAACAAATATTTGTCTAATTGATTGAATTTCAAATCGTTACATAAAAATATGATAAAAATATTCTAGTTGTTTCTCTTCTTTTTTTTAAAGTCGATTCTTACAGCTCTATATAAAAAGCTCTATAATAAAATCTATAAAAAATTGAATTCAATTCAAATTAAAATATCATAAGCCAATGAGTTTTTAAAAACACATATTTTCATTCAAAACTGTATAGGTACCTAATAATTAAAAAAATACTTTATTTAGAGATTGGTAAAATTTAAGTGGAGAATAAAAAAAATCTGAACACTAATTAAATTATTTACATTGTGCAGAGAACAGCTGCCTGTACTAGGGTTTTTTTCCTACCTTAGTCAGCAGAAATCTACCACTTGTATAGCTACGTAATAAATATATATTTATTCATATTTCCTCTGGTCTTAACAGTCATTAATGGTATGGAATAACAATCAAATTTGATTATAAGAACACATTTTAGGGTCAAATGAAAATGTCCATCGTTTCCTTTACATATGCACGGGTTAACTAAAAGAAAAGTTTTTACTTTTTATGTAACCATCTTCAATTTAGTAATAATGAAAATTGACGTTTATTTGATTGGATCTTCAAAACTGATTCGAAGTTACAGTTCCAATTTAACTTACGTTATCTTATTAAAGTTCGAACTAAAGTTACAATCGTACAAACATCAGCTTAGATGGATAAACATGGGTATCAATCCCAAGTGTATTATATGTGTTTTTGTTTGCAAGAATACCTAATGGTATAGTTTTTCTTTCGTCACCTTGAAAGAGAAAAATCATTCTCTTGGGAACTCTCGGAATCTCTGACAGTATTTTTAGATTTTTTCCGGCATTGTGAAGGTTTGTCGCGATTGTTGAACTTTATTTATGTTAATTGAGAGGATTTTTTCTTCGTTACAAATATGAGATCGTCAACCAGGTCAGACAGAGTTTAAATCAATATAAGTTGTAAAAGAAGACATGAAAAAGACTGCGGCTGTCAAAAGTAAGAGCCTAAATCAGCGTGACGAAGCCGAACAAGTCAAGATGACTGTATACTTTATATTATAGCTAGTAATTTGGATCTGAGCCAAGGAATATAATTCGAGCGAATCCTTACACGAAACACTGATATTTTCGTAGACTTAAATCCTAGCTTTAATCTAGTAGAAAGGTTATGCAGATTAAGAAATAAACACATTTTAATAAATTTTCATTTAAGAAAATTTTATTTATTAGTTTCACAATTATATAGTGCATTTAATAAACGTGGCTAATCAAAAGCCACAAGTGCGCATTACAAGTGCTATACAAGTATATAAAAAGTTTTACATTGAACTAATGTTAAGAAACTAAATCTATATTGTTTAAAAAAACATCTGGTGGTTAACTCTTAGAGGATTAAAAGAACGTTTGTTTAACCATTCTATATTCAGCAAAGAAAGCGTAAAGAAACTCAACGAAAACTAAGGCGCTTTCGATCCTTCTTCAGATTCTGTTCCGTAATAACAAGATAGAATCTATTTCACAATAGAACGGTTCTTTTATTTGATGTTCAACGGAACATAATATGTAATAACAGTAACTCGTATTCGATATTCAAATTGAAATTTCTGAGCATAGTCGATAAATATACGTATTATCACATAGTTTTTGAGTTATACATTTCTTAAGTTAC
>JAPWLS010002062.1:0-82327 GCA_028551675.1 Tineola bisselliella
TTTTTAAATTATAATACATACACAATAATATGCCATCTGTATACCGCCATTTTTATATGCAGGCGAATTTACTCATTTTCCTTCGTTAATAGATTTTATGCGGTTTTTAATTTAAATAATATGGTAGTAAATTTTATACGATACTAAACGCGACAGTAAACCGCATAAAGTCTTTTAATTAATTCGCAAACCGAAATATTTTGCGTAATTCGGTAATAATTAACAAGTAGTATTGCAACAAAACTATTTAGTATAATTAATAAACAATAGATGTCATTATTTAAACAAGAATTTCTATTTACTATAAAAAGTGTGTTAAGCTGATGTTTGTTATTAATTTCGTTTTGATAAGGAACAAGAATATACAATGAAGACGGTAAGCTTACTTAAACTATTTTTCATTTGTTTTTTGTCATTTGTATTCCATATTCAACATCTGATATTTATTTGATAGTTCATCGTATTGTCATGCCTGATTGCCGTAGCTCTTTGTAAGCCTACAGACTTGGATCTTATTCGTCAGTTACCGGCTGTTCGACATGAAGAAGTCCATGATGAGTATGGACAATACGCTCTCAGATACGTTACAGCTGAAGGTATTTATTTACTACTTTTTCTCCATTAATTTCTACGAAAATTGTCTTGGAAATTGTTCTACTTCCAATATTTATGTTGTTTAAAACGTATCTTATTGTCTTATAATCTGACCAATCACAGGCGAGCGCATCACTTCGACACAAATTGGTCTGTATCAAGTGATATAATTTTGTTATTTGCAGGAACGATAGTGTCAGAACGTGGCCGTTTAGTGCCAGGCAAAGATGGCCGTCATGTGTTAGCTATTGAGGGTAAAACACAATATGTATCAGATAACGGTGAAGTGATTACTAGGTCCTACTATGGTGGCCCAGAAGGTTTCCATGTCGAAGGCAATGATTTACCTAAAAATGTACCAATACCCACAATTTAAGTTTAAATAAATTTTATTATTTTAATTATATAATTTTTTTTCTCATATCCAATACAACTCAATAGCTAAATTAAATTAAAAATACCAGAGAATGTTACAAATGTTTTTGCAAACGCTACTTAACGTGAACCTCTGAAAGGCTCTAAGGAGGGAGAGGAGAGGCCTCGAGGATGCTCGGCGGACAGGCTGACGCGGGGCTTGAGAGGGTTAGAGGGAGGAGGGCCCGTGACGTCACGTCCTATCTCGGCGGCCATCTTGGATTATCTCGTCGCACCTGGGGGGTGCAGGGGGGATGTTTCAGTATCGACCTGTGCCCAGAGGGAAGATTTTTGTGAAACCGATTGACAGGTACAGGGAAAAGACGATTTTCTATTAACTTTATTTTATTTTTATAGATATTTGTATACATACAAAAATGGACAGTTATTTTTTTTAAGTTATACATATTCATTGGTTAATAAAGATAAAACAAATGACATAATAAAAATGTAAACCGACAATTATGATGGCGTAATTAAAATATAGGTGAGTATAAACGAAATAAACAAAATAAAAAAAAAATTGGGAAAATATATTTTTAAAGATACGCAGAATCAAAAGTATGGTTTGTACAATAAGCTTATCAGTGTCTGTATGTGGCGGGTTTGAGATTATCATCGTCGCAGGATTACTTCTGGGCGGACATACTCTTTGTTATGTCACTTCAAACGGTGATTCGCTTGTTTACATGCAAACCTATTTATTAATGTATTATTCCTTTTTCGTTTACTTTTATTTGCTTAAGAATGATCTGTCCGACTACTAATGATGGTTATTGTCCAGACTAGCATTCCGAGGTTTAAGTGGCATCTATTACGAGAGGAATATGTCGTATCAATCTGGACGATGTACATTTTTGCCCTGAAGCCGGTATAGCGTGGGTTTCTTTTCTTATTTGTGGTATTTAGGTATGTAGTTGTAGTAATAGAACTGTAGACAGAGTGCGGTCACAACAAGAAAATATACAATTGCAGTAAAATATGTATTTTGATAAAGAAAATGAAGGTAAAGAAGGCAATCGGGCTGAAATGAGTAAGAGTCCACAGCTCCTGATTACGATGCCATAACAATATACCTATATAATATGTATATATGAGTTGTATAAAATTAAAAACAGCAATTTGCCGTTTTATCGCATGTCAGATTGCTGTTTTTGCTTCCATACGACTGATTTATAAGACAATAATATATTGCATATATTCATGCAAAACATAATACATGGTTTAGTTAAAAACTTTCTAAAACAACACTTAAGATTTCAAGAGCTTCTGTTATTTGAAAATTATTCACAAAACAAATACTTTGGTCAAGGGTCGCTGTAAATTGTTGGATAAATTCGCGGCGCGTGCTTGCTTTGTTAGGGTTGCTACTTTATTTGCAACCCTCGTATCATTGTTCTAGACGAAAACTAAAAAAATACAAAAACAAACGAAAATTAACTATTTAGATAATACGAAAAAGAATTTTGATTTAATTATATTGAATTAATTACTAGAATACGTCTAAATTAATATAATTTTATATTAACTAATTTAAAAAATATGGCTTACTATATCGTTTATCCGACGATCGAAAGCTTTGCAGCCGTTGTATTCTGTGTTTATGTAAAATACCAACCCTGTAATAAACAAAAGCCTTCGAGGTCTGCGAGTGTTGGGACTAAGATCCTTTGTTAGTCATCACGCAGCATTGTCTCAGTGTACAAAGCAAACTCCAGCGCTTCGCTTTTCACGCTAGCCTCCGCTTCGCTCGCTTCGCTTGGCGATTTATTGTGCTTTTTGAAGTGGCAGGTAATTTAGGGTTAGAGTTTGTTTGCTGTTCTCCAGCTCGGTAGTCTACGATATAATTTACAATTACAGCCTATTGTGTTACACGAAATTTTACTGGAGTTATTTTTTAAAAAACAATTAATGAAAATGTTGTTATTTGTAAAATTGTTTATTCCCTTTTTAAGTAAGTTTATTTTATATTCCGTGTATAAATATTACTCTAAATAAAAATATTAATTATTATATTATATTTATAACTGTAAAAATAACAGCAGCAGCTCAGACAGCGTTGTCGCGCAAACGTAAAAAACTATGTACTTATTCTTAGTAGAATCTTCAAAATAGGCTTGCTTATATGAAATTCTCAAAAGCAAACATGCTAAATAGCAAATAAACTGAATGTATAATTCTCCAATAAGATTTTGAATGAATCTTATTTATTTATAAAGCCTACCTACGAAATTACATTAGGACTACATACTATTATAAAAAGGATTCGGCGCTATTATACAAACTAAATGAATGAATGAATTATTATTATTATTATTATTAAATGAAATTGCAATTATAGGACAGCATCTTGAGAATATTCTGAACTTAAAACCAAACTATTCCCAATAAGACTGGAATATTCTTTATCCCACATACAAACGAGTATTTTAAATATTATCTTTATTGTTATGGTGCTTGAAGTTACCCCTTTGCCGACGGCGACGATTACGTACACAAGCAAACCCGAAACGATGAAGTCTTTGTCCCACAAAAGAATTACCGAGTAAGGAAAATTACGTTTACCATTTACAGTTTCGTTATATTGTTTTACGAGCATTTAAGATTGTGTAGGTACTTACTTTTATTGTAGATTTTTATCTCTTATTGGATCATCAGGAGGAAACTGCATCTATAGAGGAAATTGAAGACGACTTCTGTGGGGCAGTTCGCAGTTCGATTCCCGGCCGAACCAAATATTTGTGATTATAGCTATAACAATAACAATAAATTTTAATACAACAGCATAAACTCACAATACTAATTAGAATTTAGGATTATTACAAAATGGATTATTCAAATTTTTTAATGTTCAGATTAAACAAGAATCAACCACGTTTTAATTCAAATAAGAATATTAAATTCCGCTTAGATATGATCGCTTCCGACTTAGAGACCACACCGGTCGGCTACTTCATCAAAATTGTAATTATATTGACAATAGCACTTTTGTATAACAATAAACTTGAGTAGATATGACAGAACGCGTGCTGTAGGTACTCGCAGCTGCGGCCTATTTAACACTTATCGACAAGTATGAAATTCCGGAAGCAAATAACTTGATTGGGGTTCGTTAAGTAGGTAAATGAGGGCACGTGCGATGAGGTGGCTTAAAGACCACCAACAATTCGTTTTTACGCCGTAGTCCGACATGTGACGCAGCCTCATCTTAAGCTGGAATGAAGTTCATGATAGGAGACAACCGCTACCGGGAATACCACAGGGAAGTCTGTAGAAGTGTCTCTAATACTACTACCATGAAATGCCGCTGGCGTAACAATTGGAAAGGCGACAGAGAGACTAATGACTATTATAGTTTTAAAATTTCTATAACATTTTTTTTTCTTTTTACTCATTTTCTTTGTCGATATAGTTTATTATGTTCGTGGCTAAAATTGTCTAATATGATAAATCACATCTAATTATGTAATAATATGTACTTCTTCTTAAGTAGAATAATATTCGAATAAGTAGTTTTCTTATTAGATATATTTATTTAGTTCCTAGAAAGCAAAAAAACTACAGCGGTTATGATTAACTGTTATATAAATGTCACAGATTAATAATCTATGATACAGTAAAGTGTGGGTACTGTATCTCGGTGGCAAAGCACGCCTTGTTCATTTGTAAACTGTCATTGCATTATTATTTCATATTTGTCACATATACGAGCACAGAAGCTTCTTGACTTCCGTTACGATCATATTCTCTTATAAGTAATACTATCTACATATTTTTCAATTTATATATTGTTTTTTAAAATGAATTAGGTATTTAGAATATGTGTTTTTTAACACTTTTACTAAGCTAAGTTTTAACAGTTCATTTGTCACTGGCAATTTAAAGAATCCGGCGTTTTGTTTTTCTTCGGAGAAGTTAGATTATAGCACAATTTTTATTGTAGCATTTAAGAGCTATACATTGGTTAATTTCTATAAATAATGAATTAATTGATTTGCTTGTTTGGAATCTGCCGCAAGTCGCTGCGTTCTTTGAAGTCAGATGTATTTATAGCGCCATCTCTTGGGAGAAGGCGACAACACTACATAATGTCTAATCTTACCATGAGCTACTAATTTAAAATATTTTAATAGTATATTCATATTCCTGGTTCTTACTATGTACGTACATACGTTCACAACTATTGCATAAGTTATTATAATAATTATAAAATGAATTGTATCTAAATCTCACAATAGCGGCTTAATGTCAGAGAACATTTTCTATTAGCTACAGGGAAAATTGTAGTTGAAAGAAAGAACTAAACTAATTAAATAACATTGTAAAAATGGCGATTTAATATGTAGATAATATATTCATAAATCGGTAGAGTAATAAAAAATAACTTAGAGAAGGTGTGGGAAAGAAAAAAATTATCAATTATATTCTTTGTGCCTACTAAAAAAAAAAATCAGTTGTCAACTACATCAGGTACAAATAATAGGATTTCAATTTTTTAAATTGTTTTTTTTCTAAACCTCACAATGTTTTGAAATATTACACTTGAAATGTTAGGTGCTTTAAAAAAGTTAACATTCAATAACAATAACAAGGAAAAAGGATTTTTATAATATACCCTCAAATAACATAACCACATATATTCTTTATACGTATGTAAATATGTTTTTAATTAATACCTACGAGCTACTGTGACGTAGGCATTCCCTAAGAAAGGATTTTGAAAAATTCCACCCCTAAAAGGATAAAATAGGGGATGAAAGTTTGTATAAATCTTATTAGATTTTCGACTGATTGAACTGAAATTAAAGATTGGAGTTACTATGATAAAGACGTCCGCTTAAATAGGATGTATTAGTTTGAACCTATCAGTACCTAATGGAACGAATAAATTAAGACGAACAAAATAATTTTTAGTTCTAAAGGTTGACAATAGATGACGTTAGTAGTATTTTAAAACGCGCTATCGTTGTGTTTTCACTGAGTTACATATACCCGATGATGAGTAGCCGCCGTATCTAATAGTACATACTATACCTAAATATTTCTAGCGGATTATATTTGACGATTTTGGCTGTTCTTTTCTTGGCATATTTTGGATTGCATTTGTGCAGTATAATACTATTTCAATTTTTGAGGTTAGGTGTCATTTTTATAGTTAGATGCCACTTTGTTACAGAAGTGTGATAGGTTAGGTTAGGTTAGGTTTCTTACGCAGACGTAGTTGCGGGCAACAGCTAGTATCTCTATATATATAAAACTCAAAGGTGACTGACTGACTGACATAGTGATCTATCAACGCACAGCCCAAACCACTGGACGGATCGGGCTGAAATTTGGCATGCAGGTAGATGTTATGACGTAGGCATCCGCTAAGAAAGGATTTTGATCAATTCCACCCCTAAGGGGATAAAATAGGGAATGAAAGTTTGTATAAATCTTATTAGATTTTCGACGGATTGAACTGAAATTAAAGATTGGAGTTACTGTGATGAAGACGTTTTTACACACGCTAAACAAAAATAAAGCCGCAAAAACTATACCTAATTAATAATAATACTTCTTAACGGGAGCGAAGCCGCGGGCAACAGCTAGTCTGTCTATAAAACAAATGAAAGAATTAATATTTTTAGGCGCAATAATACTTAACACTTGAGCGACCTTATTTGATCAGGAACAAATATCTGATCATAATAATTAAATTGAACGCGTGAAGTATTTTTGAATGAACACATGATAAATGTACTTTCATATAAACAAAACTACAAACAATGACATAAAAACATAAGATTGAAGCGTTTCCCGCGAACAGAGCAGCACACGCGTCGAAAAAATAAATCAAACATTCTCTCTACGACGCCCACCATCAATAAAAACTCTTTAAAAATATTTTAATAATGTCCACAAAAGCAGTGAGCACAATACTCGATCCATAAAGGAGCATTTATTATGGCGACAATATATCGAACACAAAAAGATAGGGTGACAAAGAAGTGTCTTTTTTAATAATATTGTCATTTCTCAGCAGCAATGGACTCTTTCAAAAAGCTATAATGCAATAATTTATTTCTTTATATAGTTTTTTCTTCTGGGAGTCTCGGGTCGTGGCCCAGCTGAGCACGGGTTAACTGATCCGGTTCTATCTTCGACGCTACTAGCATTGTTGTACAACATTTTATATGTAAAACAATTACATGACAAATATTTATAAGAAGATTACAATACGGCAAGTACGAGTTTTAGTTGGGAACAACTATCGTGCATTTTAAATACATTCATCTTAGTTAGAAGGAGTACTTTGAAGAAAGGTCTAAAGAGAAGGGCATATAATATAAGACCATCCAGGGTGAGCCTCCTTGTTTTCCCTGGTTCACCAGTTTTAACAGTTTTTATTTGGAAACAATATTTAGGTTCGGGGGATTGTCCATCTGCATCCAAGTGGACAGTCCAAATGAACGTTGTTGCGCTGCGGAGGACGCGCAGCTTTTGTTAAGGGAGTGTGCGAAGTCAGAAGGAGAGGGAGGCGCTGATGAGAAAGCACAGAGTCTGCGGGGAGGATATCTTTTTAGCGCAGACCATTCTGGCTGAACCGGCATCGGATGTGTGTTTGGATTTCTGCAAGATGGTTCATCAGCGGCTCCCTCTCCTTTAATTTTAAGTTTTGTAGACTTAGGTAAGGCACGATAGGGCTGATATGTCTTGACAGATAAAAGCCCCAAATTAAAAATAAATAATAATAAAAACTACATTCACTAAGCTATCATTACTGTACATAGAAATGAGAACCGAATGAACTAAACCGTTTTATTTATATGTAGTTATAATGTACGATTGTTACAATGGCCTAAAACTTATATTTACTGCACCGGTAGTTATTGGTGATATGTTTACGTTTTTGTGAAAGTGAAATTTAAACAAATTCTTCTATTTATATGCTTATTTTTTTTTAAATAGATCAAACTAGATGAATACTATTTACTATATGAACAAAAGTCTGCACATTACAGAGTCTTGTTCGCAAGTCAATCGTACATAACATGTTCTATTACGTTTCAAATCAGAACAAAAAGTTTATTTTAAAACATAAAAATACTAAATATTAGACACGCATAAATTTTTTAAAAACAACTCACAAAGCATCCAAAATTGGGCGTGAGATTTAGAATGTTGTGCAAAAAATTTTACGACCTCCATCTTTTGTGGACAAGTCATCTCAAATAGTTGACACTGGAGCCACAATAAAATCGATGAAATATTTAATGAGTCTGTGCTCGGGCGATAATTCATAGCTTACGAGGTGTACGGACAATTGGACGGGCCCTTGTGGCGATGCAGGGCGTTCGCGATACACAGGTAGGTCGCATGCGCAGCAGGAGGCTCCTCTACTCCTTCAAGTAGTCAAAGCAAAAAACCGACATTTTATGTAAATTACGTCATGCTTTACTGTTACAGTATTATGGAGGATATTGCAAATTATAATCTTCGAAACGTGCACTTTGTTGCAACAACGCGTTTTGTAGAACAATCACGAATCTAGGTCAACAGCATCTACGTTTGATAAACGAATCTTTATGCTTCCATTTTTTATTATAAAATACATACAATATAATACCTACTTACTTATCTTTGTTTATTTATTTCGACATTTCGTTTATTTGATGCAAAATTTAGAATAAACATTCTCACGCATGTAGCGAACGAAATTATAAAACGGCGATACAAAACCAAATCTTGCCTTATAAGAAAAAAATGAAAGATATTATGTGTATTTTATCTCATTTAGGTCAAAATAGTCTAGCGTCTATATGAAAAATTTCATAGCGAAGCGTAGTGGGCATATCTCCAAACTCAACTCACGTCTGGTTCCGGGAATCTGCGTACGCGCATGAAGCCGTCACACTGCGGGATGCGACGAGCGCAGGACGCCCCGCCGAGCACGGTAGCGTGCGGGCGGTCCCTGTCGCAGCAATCACACTGCCCTTGTTAATTAATTTTAACGGACTTACCTGAAATTTAGGATTTTTAGGAGCAAGATTCCAAGTTGCTACTTTCGATGAAGTATCCAGGAGAATTACAGTAAAATTAATTATCATAATCAAGGATAAGGAATGTTACTAAGTGAAAAACAAATTATTGTCACTTTTAGTGTTTATTTTAATTTAATAACGAATATAAATATGATGTAAATGGGTACGTAAAGTTTAGAAATATATTTAAATTTTATGATCGATCGATATTAAAAGAACTAAGTAATAGTGGTCTATTAATAACATATTAATCGTCATGAAATCCTTGCCCACAAGGCGAACACAGATAAGCATCGATTGTCGCTCACCGAGTATTCACTGAATACTCTCCAAATCAAATATCTTTTTTTTCACAATTACACTTTTCAACCCAATTAGAAGGACTTTATTAAATTATAAAAATTTATATAATAATTATATAGATTTAGTGTATTATGATTTGGTATCTTTAGTTGTTTGTACTTACGTATTTGTCTACAGTTTCCCAAATTGTATGATATGACATTTAAGTATGGCTATTTAATGCTCTACGTGCGTTCTCAATAAATCAGCGCTCGAAAAAAATCGAACTAGAAGTTTCCGATATTAGCATGTTTAGAACGTTATTTTTAAGTAATAAAGAAATTATAATTCCTCATAAACCTAAGACAGGTTATGCTAATAAAATACGCGAAAAACAGTATTCCTTATTTTTGTACAAATTAAATAAGAATTTGATCCCGATTTTTGTTCAAAAGTGTTATTAAATTTTGTTCTTCCTATCGAAGGCCGGTAGTCATCTTTTTATATAACCGGCATTATAAACATCAAATATGATTAGGAAGGTTTATTAATAAATCTGTTTAAGTGGTCGTTTTGTTAAGTCGGCGTCCTCATACAACGGATGTGAAATAAGTCAATTAAACAGAAAACACTAATATTTTATTGACATTCATTACGTAATCATAATTATTTTATGTATATTTTTTTATTACTTATTAAGACATTACCAGTTAATATGTTTTGAAATTATAAGATTCGTATAAACAATAAGCATTCTATACAAAATGCTTTTATTAAGGAGAAATTTGTTCGAGAACAAATTACAATATAACCACATATCACTTTCTCACAATTAAATTACTCATAAAATTGTATCAGGCACAACGCCCAGCCTATTAGAAAGTACACGATAAAGTTGAAAATCTTTGTCAACGCGTTAAACTTTGACCGAATTATCTAATAAGCTGGGTGGGTTCTCATCGTTAAATTATCTCATATTGCAATAAATATATGTGTTATTGTTATTTTATTGGCGTGTTTGGAAACAAGGCGCAGTGTGGCGAATGTCGTAATAGAGCGTGCAAACGGGCGGGAGACGCGGCCTGCTCACTGCTCACTGCTCACAGAGACGTACTTTGGCCCCTCGTCCCTATAGGGTAACCACAAGTTATTTGAATTTGAATGTTATCATTAATAAATATTTATGCAAGTATGATTAATTTATTCGTCTAATTGAATTGATTTATTTATAATTATTTATATGTTTAAAGGAATAGCGGTTTAACTTTCGAACAATAATGCGTCTCAATATTCTATATTTTACACAAATAAACGGTGATCCTACAGCAGTCTACGAAATGGTTGTTGTTCCTAATTCTGTGGCACTTTGCAAAATCCTTTGTTAACTTTTGTGGCTAACGGACCATATCTATCATGAATTTGAAGACAAAGGGGCGAAAACATCCGTGAACGAGAGTTATTTGTAATTTCTTATAAACAAAACACTTTTAAAAGTTGTATTTGTTGATTTTCGTGCTCCTTCGAGCGTCACTTGAGATTTCAATTTTATTTTCACAAAGGGATTTCGGAGTGCGTATTAAATTTGTGCAATAGGTGTAAAATAGATTTTTTATGAAAACAATGGCAGGTATTTTACGCATTACTTTTATGTATTAAGCCGAGAAACCCATTTAATACAATTTTAAAGCATATATACTCGGGTAAATTTTGATTAATTTAAACCGACAATATAAAAACTTTTGTGGCAAATTAAGATCTTGGTCACAATAACCGTATTAAGTATTTTAAATAAGTTATAATTTATATTGAAATAACTAATTTGGTGATACCAATAAATAAATTTAGCATCTCATAACCTCAACACTTTTAAGTGTCGGTATCGTTTAAAGGCAAATAATAACTCAAAGCTTTCAACAATAAAACTATAACGAATCCAAGTATTAGTTTCTTCTTCTGTTTGGCTAACTACTTACTGCGGACAATGTTTGTGTAGCCATTGAAATGTTTACAATGAGCGCTTTCATAACAAATAATAGGTGCGTATATACCACAACAAAAATACATAAATAGATACAATACTGTGGTATTAGATAACAATGCATTCAATAAATCTTATAGGACTACGTGTCACCGCATTTGTTATGCAATTATTGGAATTATTGAATAATATTTTTGTATTATACGATAGGCGTTATGTTGTGGGAATTTACTAGCTTTTATTTTGGTAATGTATATGTGAAATTAATTATGAATTTAATTAATTTATGCGATTTATATCGTGTTTAGTTTGATTGGTTTAATGCTAGATTTCGAAAGTTTTGCAGCTACACTGGTCATAATGAGTTTGGTTAGGTAAAAAAAAAAACACCGAGTAGTATCTGAGTCACATAAAATCATTTGAATTGAATGAATTAAGATATAAATAGATAAAAGATTTATATAACAGAGATTTTTTAAAGGCGGTGAATATTCAAAACACGGGTTTATGCAAATGTAAGGTATTATTTTTTTATTTGTATTATTTATTCATCTCAAGATCAGTAAGAAGACATGAAGAGAGTAAAATACATGAAGTTATTCACGAACATGATTTAACTAATTTAATATAGTTTAAATTATAAAAGAGAGTACAGTAATACTCCGTTTTACGCGACCCCGTTATGCGCGGTTTCACTATAACGCAAAATTCAAATTTATTATTAAATTACGCGAAAGAGTGCGTATAAACATAATGTAGTCATCAACTTCTCTATGGTCGCAGGAATTTCAGTTAACGCGATTTTTTCCGGAACGTATCCCTCGCGTAAAGCGGGGCATTACTGTACCCAACACATTAAATAAATAAGAAAAAATTGTAAATTGCCAAAAATAAAAGTATGATACCAAAATGTATGAACTCATTTAAACATGAATAGAATTGCCCCAAATCTCGTGTCAATTAAAAAATCATTAGACAGCAAAAGTTATTACCTGCTAACCCATACATTATCTTGTCAAAATATTTCGCCTCACAGTATAGATTTTTTGTATGAATATTTTCGTGAATTTGTCCAATAATGGTCGCCAACGTGACGTCTCATTTTAGTTGTAAAAAGAATCATTTGTCACTGTCCATTAGATGTTATTGTTGGAAATTCAATAAATATAAATTATAATTTATTTCTATACAATATTTATTAGTTTAAAAGAACAATAAAATGTTAGGATTAATTATTAACATATTATATAAATTACAAGTTACCAGGATTAACAAAATTATAGTAATCCTTAATCACCCGAATACCAATTTAAATTTACTGCATTGAAAATATATAGTTTAATGCGAATGAAACCGCGGTGCACAGCTAGTATTAGATATGTTTAAAAGCTGTTCAAAGATTAAATCCATTAAATTTAAAAGTAATATATGGTTAAAAAGTAATTTGGGCATTCATAAAATCATACTCGTATGTGGGAGATAGGTGTTGCGCAATTGAGAGGGAACATAGCATAAAATAAAAATCGCATTGTAATCCGCTATTGGCGTGAGATAAGGAGGCCCTGTGACAAGGCAAGAATTATGTGCTCCAGCGGGCAATTTTTCTTTCCCGGGATTTATTTCCGTAATTTATAGCGGATCTGCCGGTATCTGAGCTAACCCTGTATATAACACCGCTGTATGACCTAATAATTAAGCCTTTTTGTTATTAAACAATCTACGAACCACAATGACAGAGCAACCATGAGTATTGAATGACGATTTTAAATATAATTTCTTCTACAGTTTATATTTATTGAAAGAGGCAACAGTGATGACTTATTAACTTATATATACTATTATTATAATATATATTTTAGTAAACGTGCTTCGCCATGAATCGGTGACAAAGAGTGAAAGTCGACGAGTGGCTTAATGCTCCCGCTTAGTGAATGCCTCCCCTCCGGCCGCAGTCGTAAATTTAGGGTTTCATAAAACCAGATCCGAGATAAGACACAGAATATACCCAACCCGGATCAAATGCGAACAGCCTCCGATCCCGCAGCCGCATAGACAATAAAAATAATAGCGACGCATCTGCAGATACCATTTTACATCACTCCACAAAATTTGTCGTGTTTACGTAAAATACGGCCCGAGATAGCGATCGAGGATTCACTAGAAGAGAAAGAAAAAACGCAAATGTCACTTTCGCGCTGAAATACGCACTATCCGCGAATATGAAACCACGCTACGAATAGACAAAAAAATAGACAAAGTGAGTTGTCAAAAGGCCAACAAAAGCATATTATAATCTTAACAGTTTCTGAATTGCTTCGCTATTATGAGGCGTGTATTATGCGCTCATGCCAGTGTAAGGGTATTTGGACGCCTTTGTGGCTCGGTATTGACAAATAACTGAGATTTACTCTTAAAGCAAAAATAATGGAGGATTAGGACGGAATAATTTTTTGGGTGTGCGTTTGAAGATGGTTGGCGCCACTCACTGCTCTGAAATTGCATTATTCTAAGAGAGTCGGCGCTCAGAGCTCACTGCATCCTAACACGCTTCAATATTTCGAACAGACGGAGTGGAAACTTTAAATGTTAAAATGCAAGAGCTCGCTTGCGTAACTTCGCTAGAATTGAATGAACAAGAATAAGGTTATTTCTTTGTTCAATCGCATTTATATTTATTTAGAGAATATGCTTTATTAATAAAAAGGCAGATTGATTTAGTTCGTTCTCTACTTTGTTTCAGTTAGTTTACAATGAGTATGTAAACACCAGCGACATATAATAGCTTCAGTAGATAGGGGTGCAATAATTTTGACAATGACTAGCAGCCTTACTCGGGCGAGGCGTAGGCGCGGGGCAGCAGACGGGGTGCGGGGGGCAATCTGCGCACTAAATCACGCTACGAATAAAATTTATGGCGCCGAGATAAAAACTCGCAGCTTTTCTCTTTTACGTTCCTTCCCCCTCCTCCTCGGTCCGCGACCCCCGCCCGGAAAATCCATAGGGATTTTTCCAAGTGTTCGGGAGGCGCGCTTTGCGACGTGTGGGGACGATTTTGTTTTATGCTTATTGTATGGTTGGTGTTTTTTGTTTGGTAAGTTGCACAGATAAGGATTGCTGCAATGCTACTCTTTTAACATATTCTTTTAGTATCCTTTATTCAAATACTAACTTTGTCATAACATATTTATGATGAATACTTATAGTGTAATATGGACATAAATAAAAGAGTTGTAGGTTGTACTGATGGTGATGAGAACCCAGTCCGTACCGCCACTTTCAAGTCTAACACCCATGAAGAGACTTGACTGCCTTTTGAGATAAGTGGGTAACCGACTAAAAAGGAGTGTGCCCTTTGAATCTGGACGGTGCAGACCCGTTTCCTGAAGCTGGTATAGGTGACTGTTGAAGACATTTCTCTGTGGTAGCATCTAGGGAAGTATAGTTATAGTATAGTACAGCCATTCTCAAAGTGGTGTTCCGCGGAACCCTAGGGCTTATTTTAGCAAAAAATACCTACCAAAGGGAGATTATAAGGTTACATCTAAATATTCCAATTAAATATTATGTAATATTACATTGCAATATGATTATTATTAAATACCTATAAATCAGTATTTTATAATTATATTAAGGCTTTTTCCTTCGCCAAAAAAGTTTGAGAACCGCTGGTTATATAGCATGTTATTCTTTCATTATAATTGTACCTAATAGGTTTAAGACATTTATTTCCTCAATAAGAATTACCTAAATTCACTTAATTGAGACAAAAATTATAAATAAACATAACGTACATAGACTAAATATATCTTATTATACTAGAATATTGACAACACCATCACAAGACACTCAAACCCATTATATGTTTTTTCAATTCATATTTAAATTTGTTAATATTAGTTATATAGTTATATTAAATAATAAAATAAAAAAGGTTCGTAGTAAACAGAAATCCATTAGCTATAGCTTAAATAGCACAGTAAGTAACTGTATGCAGGTTTCATAGAAAAATAACTAGAGTGAAGTAATAAATTATTTTCTAAAGTCTGTTACTATTAAAGTATAATATAATGATATGGTAAATGCAGCTAGTGCTAAATAGCTAAGGTAAAAACACCACTGATGGCCACATTGTTTTAGATAATTTTGTTCACTGTTATAGAAATCGAATTAGCATCACGGAACAGTCTAAAATAATGTTTTTTTTAGCTTGCAGAGTTTTATATGGAATTACACATACTTTAATTAAAAGATGATTTTTTTAACACGAGAGAGACGAATAAATGCCCGATATTTAATTTTTTTTTCTATAAAAATTATTATAATGTCAAAAGCATAAAAACGTCAAGTGAAGCCGTTCTTAAGCTAATAAATTTCAGAGTTACTTTTTGTCTGCCTGGTTCAATTATTGTAGCTTTAAAGTTACCTTTTTTCGACTAATATTATAGAATGTAAATATTAAAAAATAATAACATTGGGATGACGAAAATATGTGTTTTAAATTTAATGAAAAATAGATTTTATTGTAATAATTTTTAAATAGAAATGTGTAATAGTACAGTCGGGTGCAAAATATTATTATACAATTGTAAAATCGTGTATTTTAGACAACCTTTCGCGTTAATAATCCAGTGGCTGACTATACCTTTTACCTATGTTATCGTACTTTCACTTAACCCCACTTGACGCCACGCAATCATTTATATTCTTTTATTTTCTTTGAATTATTTATACCTCTTTTACAATTTAGCCGCCGAATGCAATGTCTTTCAGCTTTGTTATGGAAATTATTTCTGCGACGACATTTTTCTTGAATTTATGCATTCACGCTCTTACACTTTGCTTTATATTAAAATTTATTTACTTAACGAAAATATAATAGTTTAAAATTTATATACCTACTACATGTACTATAATACATACCTATTTGTTTCGTTGAATATGTTGTTCACATATTTTTAAATATATGAAATACATACTAATTCAGGTTTAAGATAATTCATTCATTTGTTTATAATTCATTTTCTTTTTATTTTGTTATACATATACAGTAAAGTGTAATCAATAAGTTTTATTTTATTATTATTTACTACCAAGGATTTTTATGTTATTTATTTAAGTGCTAATAATATCTTAAATTTGCAGGTTTAACTAATTTAAAAGACTTTAAGGAGGTACGTTATATTTAAACCCGAGTACTTTGGGTGTAAATATTTAGTAATAAACGCAATGATAAGCCGTATTTTATTATTATTATTTACATTGTTGACAGAATAATAGTATTGGATATGCTTTAAATGTCATCTATATCTATACTAATATTATAAAGAGGAAAGATTTGTATTTTTGTGTGTTTATAACGAATTGGTTCAAAAAATACTGGACCGATTTCAAAAATTCTTTTACCATTTGAATGCTACATACTAAATAAAAAATAAGGATCCTTACTAAAACTACAATAATATAACCCAATGTTGACAAAAATTGCCACAAAAGGCAGGCGTCGTTAAAAACATCATTAAACTTCATAGTACTTAATATCTTCACTTCTACGCGAACGAAGTCGGGGGCAACAGCTAGTATCAAATAGGACGAATGCTTATTGTAATTTGTGTATAAATGTGTAGTTTTGTGAAATAGGAATATAGGTGAATTTGGATTTGGAACAGTTGTAAAATTATATCAGCAAATTTTCTTTGAAAAATTTGGCATACTTAAAGAAAAGTTAAAGTTTTTGAAATAAAGTCATAAAGTAGCCCGTATCAGGCTCTAGACTCAAGTTCAACTTGCACCCTCAATCACGCTATACAAATGGACTTCAGATAAGCAACACGATCGCAATTCATTTAGAATTATTAACTACATTAACAAAAATAACTCAATTATATTTGACAATTGAATTGGAATTCAAAATTTAAAACACTTTTAATACTGATTTTGAATCACGAACGTTTTTATAAATTTTAATTTTGTTTAAGCTGTAGATTAATCTAGAATTGACATTTTAAAAACCCATTAGCTTATTATTCACTAAATGAAATAAACATTTCTATTACAATAGGTAAGAGCCGGTAATTCAAATTTAACTTAAGTCGGGTGCTAAACTAAGTTCATTTTAGTGATAGTAACGATCTTAGGTCTTTAGGTAATGTCATATGTTCTTAAAATTAATAAAGACTTGAAGAGTTACCACAAATAGCATAAGCTAGCGGTTAAAATAAATGGTATATTCTGTAAATTTCTGTATTATAAAAATCGTGATCATAGATCTTTCTAATGTGCGTGGTGATAATATGTCATGTAAATGTCTGATATAGCAGCTGCTACAATTTTCCAAGTAAACGTAACAAAATAGTAGAAACCATCAAATCCCAGCTTAAATTCGCGCCATAACAAAAACCCGCATCCCATCTCCGTTTGTCCTCTAACATTCCGATTGTCTTACTTATCTGTCCTCAATCGATGTTTACATATTACGGCCGCGCGTCAAAATAATGCTCCTATTAGTACAAAGCGAGACATTTCAAAGCATCAACAGCAAAAAATGACAAAAATATCCCCGAGATTACTTAAGAGTGAGGCCATCTGTGGATATTGAGACCGTCTAACGCGAGATACCTTATCGCTGGATCTCGACTACGAAAAACTTGAAAGAAAAGATTCGACCACGAATTGTGTATAGTCGCGTATTAGGTCGGCGGCTGTCGAACGACGATGATTCGAATTTCCATTGTTTATGGTGGCAGACATGTGTCAAAGTTCGATTGGAATTTAAATTCGGCTTCTTTGTTATTTATTTTTTTGTTTTGTTGAGTTGTAAACACGGCACAGTGATGTTACAATTTGGTTCGAGTTCCTACCTTTTTGATTGGTGCTCGTACGTATCCATAACTCGAATTGCCTGTACAATGATATTATTGACATGGGTATGTTGTATGAATAATTTATAATCATTGTTGGTAACTATTCTTTTTGTTTAGATTATCTAAAACATACAGAGAGTAATCTATTGCAACACGTGCATATGTATTATAAATAGGTAAGTATCAGTGGGTAAGCGTAGAATTATATAATTTGGAGGAAAGCCGAAGAATATGAAATGAAAATAGTTTATTAGCATAGATACTAATGGCGTGTGCTTGCTCATCGTTAGACTCTACAATGGCTTCGGAAAGGCGTATGACGAGAAGAAGACCACAAGAAACTCGTCAATCATAGTCTGTACATGAAATAATTAACAAAAAAAAAGGAATTTTAATTCAGAGATCAAAACAAAAATTGCGTATATACTTAAATCCCTCATGTTTATTTATTTATTTACTGTATTATTTATTTGTTATTGTAAGTTACTTGAACCAGCACCCACAATTTTTAAACTACACCTTTCCTTGCCGGCTGGTAGAAAATGCCCTCTGGAATTAAACTCGCCATTGTACTGAACTAAGGTTAGGTGCAATAATTATTTTTGTGACAAAATTTATAATTATTTATTAATATTTAAAGTGAGTTTATATTGTAAGTTCTTTATATTTGATATATTATAGAAGTTATAAACATTAAACAAATCACTAAACACAACACATCAAAGGTTTGTTAAGCATCTGTTAAATTACCAAAATAGTCCCTCAACTCAAAGGCGCCGTTTTGTTCCGACACTTTTCAAAATTGGAATGTGACGGTTGCAAAGCGCGCTCCCGACCAGAGACAATGATATGAAAAGCAAAAATATAGACGCACCTATTTTAAATAGACAATATTACAATTTTTAAACTTTATGTGACGTAATGTTTCAGGGAATTTCCAGCATTTGAAGCGTTGATATAAAGTATATTTTTGCTTGTAAAATGAGTGTAATTTAGTACGTTTATCGTGGCTTTGTTGTTAATTTAAAAGTGCGTTCTTGAACCCTTTCAGAGCATTGTATCTTTGTACTCTTTGTATGGGAGATGGTTTATCAGCGTCGCTCGGTACATAAGTGCTGTTTTTTCATTCCGTAATGCTTTTACATTTCAAAGGGGTTAAATGTTATTCAGAACGTTTGGTTGACTCAAAGTGCCGCATTATGTGTTGGTGAGGTTTAGCAAGCAATTATTTCAACATACATAACATACATCTATTTCTCACTGCGATGGACTTGGCTTGGATAATACCTATTCTTAATGTATTAGTTGAGATTTATAATGTGCCTCATAACAATATTCTAAATAGTAGGTACGTATTATTAACTTAAATTAATTCAAGCGAAATAGGTTGTTTTAAATTTTATAAATAATGATTTCATTTAGGAAGATTCAATATATAATAAATAAGGTATTCGTACTAGCTAAAACTACCAACTTAAAAGAAGAGAGTTCAAGATCTAAGTCGTTATTAGGACACCTGAAAAACATTTTGCATGTCATTAAAAGCATATAAGAGCTAAGCAGTTAATTAAACGTCTAATTAACGTGTGCAAAGCTCTTCATTCGGTGCATCCACGCGGCAAATACTTTCGTAGTGCAATAGACCCACGGCATCAGCCGCCATCCATCACAGGCGGCGCGCGACTGAAGCCACGCACACAACTGCACGCCCAAAAAGAGAAAAAGAAATTTAAAAACAGAACACTCCCCCTTATCTCCGCCCTAAGACAATTTTCCACCAATGGGAGAGTCGTATAGTAAGCTGCCTCCGAGCGGCGACGGAGACGCCCGAGTGTTCGTGTTCATAACAAAAAGTCACACGACTGGTTTAGTGTCGGGTTGCATCCCATCGGTGTTGCTTCGTGTCGCGCTTGTTATCGAAGCCGGGAGACGCGCGTGCGCATAAAATAAACGCATATTATTATCCAAACAGCCTAGATCACTTTTATAAACAAGGATTAGTAGAAAATAATGATTTTTGTCATTCGACTATAATAGAAGTGATTTGTGACTAAGATTTTCCGTGACGTAAAGAAAATGAGCCTACAAACGGCATGGAGAGATTGATTTTCGTGTGTTTTTCCATTTTTATGACAATTTCAGTGATACTTAGTGTTTGTGTTGACCAATTAAGTGATAACACTGCAATAAGGACACTTGAGGTACACCTTTTCACTTGTTTATTAAATGAAGAATACATTTTTATTTATAGTTAATTTATTCTAATAATAAAATAAGAAAAAAGATAATAAATGTAAAGTAGAACATTTTAGTATGTTTCTAAACTCTATGCAATATGTTTTTTTTAATTGCCTAGTTTCGTTTATTTGTTTTATGTGGTACTACATCATAATAAAACACAGAACAATAACTTTTTTAAACAATATTTACAAAACTATTTTTATAGAAATTTATTAAGAAAATTATTACTCTTATAATTATTAATAATTCCAATATTTAAATGCACGAACACTTTAGATAAATATAACGTCTCTGATATCCCGGCTTTGGAGCCTTCCGTCGGCAAGTTACTATAACACTACCAACCCAAAAATATGTTATTGTTGTCTTGAAATAATTATTAATTTAGTAAAGTAACTTTCTTAAATAAATAAATATTCATAGTTTTATTATAAATATTTAAAAAATTAAAACAAATTTTTATAACAATAGACGCAGCGTAATTTGAATGCGGATCAAGAAGTGCGCGGGACCACTATTCGATTAGCAATCGATACGATAACAATCACATTTTATATCTACCTACATTCATAACATACGTACCTCTTTATAATAAGCTGACATCCGGCGGATATACAGTTTATTCCAATGTTTGCATGCAACGTGAAATCCATAAGCACCTACCAGTATCTGCGAGTATGTTCAAGCCGCTGTTAAATAGGGATAGACTGTGATTTAGAAACTTACGCTATTCCAATCATCCTTGAATTATATAATCAAATTTAAATAATACTAAATCTTCTGATTATAGTAAAATAAAATTCTTTATTTCAAAGCCAAGGTTCCTTTTATTGGTGCCTATAACCTTTTGATTGAGATTAAAATAAATTTATAATATTCAGTCTGGTCAGATATTTTTTGGTTAGCAATACTAACTAACGCCTATTGCATTTATTGAATTATTTTGTTAGATAACTTAGATAGGGAGAACAAGTCTAATCTAGCTCATTGTTTTTTTTATTTATAAAAAAGTTATTTTTCTTACTAATATCGTTTAAGTAGTGAAAATGTCACTACCCCGTATAGAATGTGCTCCAGAAGGTACGAGAAAAATAGCCGTTTTATCAGAAGTGAAATTACTTATTTTAAAAACCACCAATGAACAGTGTTGAAAATATAAGCGCTTGCGGTCTACGGCAATGGGCAAAACACTACTTAACGTTAATTAATATAAAATTAACGCGTACAGACTGACAAACAATTTTTTGAAATACAGTCACCCATTACTCTGCAACTTAATGCTTTATATAATTTTCATAACCAACCTTAAAATCTTCTATGATGTGTTTACTGATCGTACCTAATTATTATCGTTGCAATCGCCTTAGGTATATTGATTTTAATGACTATTATTAAATATTTTGATCCACGTTGCTTGGTACATCTTTTTGTGAAGAAAAAAATCAGGTCAGACCACTATAGGGATCTCTTTGTATAATTATAAGTGGAGACATATTGTTTGACATCATTTACGCAATGTCTACGCTTTATTATAAAATATTTTATTTCAATATATAGTCATTCATAAACAAAAGAAGGCTAACAATGCAAAATCTTCGTTAAAATTCGAAAACGTAAACATTTTCTTTTAATTTTTTTTTAAAGCATTAAAAAAAGTATAAAGTATATTGCCTGATTCATAACCGTTGGAATAAATGTTTATTTTCAATGTATGGATATTTGTTATTATAGACGTATATTATATTATATTTAATAAATAAGTATTTGTTTTGATTGTCATTTGTTTATGTTGATCCAAATGGTCAAAGCATTCGTATGTCTTATTATTAACTTACTTATGTCGTAGCGAGACATTGGTTGCAAAACATAGAATTAAAATAATCAAATAAACTGCATTGTAAGTCACATAAAGTCAGTTAAATTGCTCTATATTCGGGAATAATTTTATACGTCACTAATACTGGCCTTTTTAAGCAGCTATTCTCTTATGAGTTTGACCCTGGAGTTTAGTACTAAGACTAGACCTATACTGTTGATTGGTCTAGACTGGTTTTGTAAATATATACACTTTTTTTTGTTTTATTATGAATATTTTTTGGTATATGTATTGTAAATGAAGGTAGGCAAAGATGGGATTGGGACAGAAAAGACAGAGGTTCCCAACTATATCTATGCCCATTTACAGAACAAAATTAAATGATAATTATCATTAAAAACAAATTTGGATTTAAAAAGTTGACCAAGAAATGTTTTAATCTTTCATCATTATAACACACAGTCCGGCGCCTAAAGAGGAACCCTACTTGAGAATCTATGATCAAGTATAATAAGAAATTATTATTGATACCTGCAGTATTGATAACAAGTTTGAGTAAAAAATATATTAATAATTAATTAAAATACATAGTTAACATATATTTTTTATTCATTTTATTGTAACAAAAACATAAGTGTGGGATCAATTATCTTAATTGACCGATGCCCTAATCTTAATTACTGTAGTGTTGGAGATATGCCTGCGTGTGCGCATCTTGTCGTGGTTGATCAGACTTGGAGGGCTTTATTCTTGAGTTAAAACGAAACGGTTTTATTAAAACAATTATTGATAATTTATTATTTTTAATGTAACTAAATTAAAAGGTTTAATTTGATCACTTTATTACGAGTAATTATTTTCAGTCAGAGTAGTTATTAAATATTGTTTTCTTTAAAGGACACATGTTTTAGCTTAAAAATAATTTTGGTAAATAATATCTCAATCTCTACATAAGCATATTTAAGAATAATTATTAAATATCAATATGATTTCGATATGATTTAGTATTTTCTTCGAATTACAAAACTTCGTCAAGAATACCCGGCCTCTTTATCTTATTTGTTACTTATTTTTTGATTAGACTGCCTAATCTAATGACGTGACATTATTTTGATATGGAACTTGTTCGATTCTATTTATTTTCCCAAATATTTAAGCTATGTTTGTGTAAATATATACACCTATAGAAAAAGTCGTGGTCTCTGCCTATCCTTTTCTTCCGTTTATTTTATGAAAGTAATTTTAATTTTAATAGGTCCTAAATCAACAAGATAACTTATTTACTTCGAGTGCAAATCTTTGTGTTTAATATTTAAATTACTTTAGTGATCAGATCATAGATGATTTATAAAGTAGTATTTATTCATTGTGACTTCAACCAATTACAGTTAAACCTCTTTATATAGGAAATTGATAATTATTACATTTTCTTCATCTTTAATCAGTAAATTAGATTTTATTAGTGTACTTAGCAATTATTGTTGTTATTATTATTATTTAAACTTTTATTAAATACTCTGTGTTAGTTGTTTTTGCTGTCCTTACAACAATAAATTAAAACAAAAGAAAAACCTTATCATTTTTTTTAAATTTTTAAAAATCTTCGGAATCCGTGTAATAGTAAAAAACAGAGTAGTTGCTATAGAGGTTATACTGTATAAAATAGGTGTAATGATCCAGAGTCCGACAATATTACGTTGCGCGGGCGCATCCATCACCACGTGTAGGCTATCATCAGTGCATCATGACAGATAGTGCAACCCGACCTATTGATCAATTGAGCAGGTACATTAAAACCTGTAATAGTGCAATCAATTTGCGATATCGAACGGCTTCCTATAACCAAGATAACGTATCACTTCATCGAATTTAAATATTCATTATAATTGTCATAATAGGTATAATGTTGTCGTTTCATTTAATTTGAATGCTATTATTCAAATAGGCTTAATTTTAAATTCATTATTCTGTTTAAATGTTGGTTTTTGTTTATGTGTACTTATTATAATGTTAGATAAAACACTTTAAATGAAAAAGGCTTATGTATCTTTAATTATACATGATTATAGTACTTTAATCATTAAACAACTCTACGATATTTTTATTGAATACGGTAGCTTGGAGGATTTTATAATCTAAACCGCTGTGTCCTCATCTCAACTCACTTAAGTTTACACGAGGCGATGATTGTACAGATTTGAGCAAATATCAATTTTTTTTTGGTTTGTATTGATTCAGTCCATAGAAAAAAAATTATATAGGTATTTGGTAAATTGTCTTTTTTAACTCTACTCATGGACTATGCATTATATTTCTATAAAACTTTAGTAAAGTGATCAATGCTATAATGATATAATAAAACTTATCAATCGGTAGGAATATTTATTAACACGTTGGCTACTACTTAATAAAATAAAATGTTTATCATAAAATCTTCGGTAATTTTGCGAATCTAATCAGTGATATCGAGTCGGTAGATAGCTGTAAAGAAATCAGTATAGGCAACTAGGTAATTTTCGATAATGTTTTCTGAGTTTGTGATTTTTTCAGTTTTAAAAAAATTGTTATCATGAAATCGTTGTTCAGTCGATTGGGCGATAGTGCCGATGGTGGTCGTTGATATCGACTTTTTACATAAGTAGCTAATTGTAATTGAAGCTGTAAATCTCTTTCTTATTTATTATCAAAAAATAAGTTACTGCAGATCCCATCTTATCAATTTTTGGTAAGGATATTGTTTTAATAGTATTTTGTAAGCTTGTAATTTTTATCTAATAGTTTATAGATTATTCTTAAAGTTAAGTTTATGAAACCTTGGTTTATTTTTAACAAATATACAATTTTTTTAGAAAAAATATGTCGGGGTAATTAAAATATAATAAATAGCTATATTAGTTGTTAATGTTTTAATGAGGTTTTTAGTGTTAATGCCAAATTACGTTATTTTCAATTTTAAAGCATTTATTATAACATATCGGCCTTAAATTCTAGATTAGATTAGATAAATATAATGTGTTCTCCATATAGTCATAGATATACAAGTTTTTATCGATCTTATCATACGTAAATACGGATTTGTATTTGGCAATGATAATAATCATTATTACTTACTTGTAAATTTAATTTAAAAAATATCAATAATATACCACGTACCTATAATTATGTATTTTAATAATATTCAACTTAGAGATTTAACTTTATTCTAGATTAATAAAAATAGCGATCCAAAGGTTTAGAGTTAGGTGATGTTTAATAATTTTGTAATTTAGTGCGTAATTAAGTATCGTTAAAGCAAGGATCCTAATAGCAAACACAAACATTTTCAAGAGTAAAGTTAACATTAACTGTCAACAAAGTGAATTTATAGGAGAGATACTTGTCAAAGATATCGGTAGTCGTTTTAGTGCTAATAAAAATCACGGCACGGTTGCCTAACATCGTATAATGTGCGGTTATCGAAACGATATCGAGTGTTATTTGCTTTATCAGCTAATCGAATTGGGCGCGCGTTGACGTCGCGATACACCACCACTACTATCTTAATTGATTGTCTTCTTAAAAGAAGCCGACTCTTTAATTTGTTGCCTTTACTTTAAAAGCTTAAAATTATTGTCGTTTATCTTATTCCAGCAAATACGTATTTATTATATATTTAGATAAATACTAAAGTGATGATTTTGTTTCAGATAACATCGATGTGATACTCGTAAGGACAATGTCGCCGTATAACATCCGTCGGTAAAGACTGCGCTCGTCACTCCGACCAAATACGAGCGATTTCGAACTGTTATATAGCACTTGCAATGCGGCAAGTAGCGAGGACTTAACCCGTGTAGTTTTAAGTGCGATGCATGGTGTGTGAGGTGGGACTAGCGGTGATGGACATGAGCGGAGACAGCGGCGGTGCGGGCGCGGCCTTGCAGCAGCGGTGGTATGAAAGCCGCGTGAACGGCAGCCCGGCCGCCGCCTCCGCCGCTTCCAGTGACGTCAACGGCGAAGTCAACGGCGATGGCTTCTTCCACTCGCCGTTGGAAGGCGGCCACCACAGCAGGGCACGCTACTATCATCAACAAATGCATGCACCTTACTCGGCTGCCGTCTCATCACATGGTGAGTATTCTAGCATTCAATATCAAATATTAAGTATGTCCCTAAATATAAAAATATCCTAAACTCAGTAAAATTATCAGTATCAATCAAATGAGCATGGAAACGGTAGGCGTCCTCTGAATGCCAAATCTTATTTCAAGCTCATATCTTTCAAAAACGTAACAATTAATTCAACGAGCAGACCAGTCAAATCGCCATTCAGTAAGGTGACAGCTTAGGTAAACACGATCTAAAATGGTCCGGCCGGAAAAAAAGAAAATAATATTTCGAAGATTTTTTGTTTTACTTTTTAAGGTTTAAGTTTTATGGCGGCTATAAAGTTTTCATGGAGACAGGTGGCTCTTCTTTATATTTTAACTACCTCGAGGCGCGCCCACTCTAAGCAGAGCGCACAGAGTCTAATTTCAATCGGCACGTGTGCATTCTGGGGTCGGGAATGATTAGAATTTATTTACTGGTGTGTCGGTAGTGATGTGACACTTTAGAAACTGTGTCATTTCTTAGAATCGGAACTGGGAATTGATTTCATCGAGTTCACAGCAGTTATTTGTCGAGTTTATGCGGGTCCGTGCGGCTGGATCTCGGATGCATCGGTTTGGTAATTTTGGGTGCCTACGCTTGTAGATGTGTACATCGACTCTCTTATCGGGCTTGTCTCGAATGTCGCGATGTGGCTTCTTGTCATATGATTGTATCTGGACGGCAGTAAACGAATTTGTTGATTAGCCGGCACAGCTCGATTATGCAGCTTACAACTTTTCTGATTTATGGGCTTATAATTTTTGACGATTCTTATCAAATATCTAATTAGGTATCCTTTTTAAACCATTTCTTCATTAATTTTAAGTGAAATTTATTTTTTGAATAAAGCCTATTAACATTACGATGTTTTTTATCGTTCTCTGGTCTTGACGGAGGATTTTTATTTAAAAAGTAATGGTGTCCTCGTCAGCGGCATGGTTCTTGTTTTTCTTTGCATTATGTGAATAAAATATTATTTTTATCCGACCATAAACAAGAGACGATGACAACAAGGATCTTTTTCACTTCGCACATAACACTTTACGACGCGACTCGTCCTACCTATAGCTGCAATTTCTACACCGACAATAAATGTTTTGAACAAAACAAATATAATATAAAATCTGTTTAAAACTTTTGACAGCATCATTAAAAGGGGAATCTTACAATATTTAGGGATGAATTTGTGTTCACAAAAACTCGTAAAATTCTGAGAAACAAAGGAATGTTTGGGTCATTTGAGTTGGTGTATCAACCCCGTAACGTGATCTTTTATTTTTAGTCAACTGTCACATTCACATTTATTATGCACCTCTTGAGGATTAACATTTTACTATTGATCAAGCTTTTATATCTAAAAATAGACAAAACTATATAAAATAAAACAATAGAACTTATTTGTAATGCTCACATTGTGACAAGTATTGTAATATGTAGATAAACAAAAGAATTCGAGTAAAAACAACTTTCATTTGAACACAAATAGCCGCTGTATCACAAAATGCATTAGTGAGTGGTTAAACCGTAGAAGCCCGCTGGACCAATGTAGGTATGCGAATAACTATGTTCATGGCGTCCTCTCAAATATATTTAACCCAATGCATTTGTTTATTTTCGTTCCGTTTTAAATTGTAATATGCATTATAATAATGAATTGTTTTCATATTGTATTTTTCTTTTTATTATAATAAATTCTGCCACAAAGGTGCTTGTGTTGGTACTTAATATTGGAAGTCCTACAAAACAATTAGCAAAGGAGCTGCATTTAATTTGCATTATTGTTCCTTCTACGTGCATTGTATGTGCTTTTCATTGGATGAGTGCATTTTTAGAGTAATGATTTGTGCGTGTACGTTGTTGTGTAAGGTGCGTGTTTGCGTGTGCGTGAGCTCTTCGCAGATTGGTGCAATTAGTTGCGGGGCGGAGCCTGCGCCGGCGCATGTCGGAGACATCGGCTCTCCCGTACACACGGTCCTAAGGAAATGGGAAGGAAAATATCATTAACGAGCATGAGAAATTTAACAGTCTCGTAGAATCCATTGTTGTTACTTATGTGTCATAGGTCGGGGGTATTTTTTTATAAAGAAAAAAGGGTGTAGGTATTATTTATACGTATTGTTGTAATTTTATTCATTTCTTTCGGTACTTGTATGTAAGCTAATGTAAAAGATTTACTTTTATTAGTATTTTAAAATGACATTTCGAAAGCTTTGCAGCCATCGTAGTCACAGTGAGACAGCAGTGATGACTGCAAAGTTTTCAGAAAGTTGTATTAATCAATATTGATGCTATGTAAGTTGTTTTAAATCAAATTTGTAATTAAGTCTTGTTCGCGATAATGTTTAGTTTGAGATATATATTTGACTATATTTTTTTATTTACTACATTTTTATTTTTGTATTTTAAATTTAATATCAGACTCGAACGCCTGATATATTTCTTAAAACTAATGTGTAACAAATCCCTTGGTTAAATGAATGCCGTGTGTTACACACAAGGTTTAACTTGCAAATGTTACATTAGTTTAATATAACTTTGGAGACGAGTTGGTTAAACTTTTCACCATCCCATGTAGGAGATACTTTGTGAGTTACGAATATGGTATTATCTTTTGAACAAGGAACTTGTATTATAATGAAAGGGTTTAAATAATTTTCAATTGTTTTTTCAAATTAAATTTAGAATTTCGTTCAACTATTAAATGTGTGATAAAAACTAAAGAATATTGTATGAATAACAAATGAATAGCTACTTTTTTTCGTATTCTTCATGTAAGTAATGGCTTTTCTATACTTCTACATTGAATTCATTAATATATGATTTACCTAATTTATCTGACGTTTCGAAATCTTTACACCATCGCGAGGAGCTATGTTCTTTATCTTTACCCCTTTTCCAATACAGAAATAAACAATTCCAGTTAATTTTAATCGAATCTATTCCCCTCAATGTAAACCCCTTTTTGTTAATAGATTTTAAATTAAAATTACATAATTAGATAATTTAAACTACACTCTATTACGCATAATTTTATTAGTTGGAACAGCTGCACTTGGTTTTTAAAACCGCTTTCAAATTTTGTGTTTTTGTTTATAACTGATTTTTATATTTATAAATTTGAGTAAATATTAAAATAAGATAAGGTAGTTCAAAATATCATTATATTATAATAATAATAAATAAATATTTGAATTACTAATATCAGTGGTATGGACTCCACAACCATAAAGAGGACAACGCAAACATGAAACACCCAGACCTGAATTTTTTTTTTCTGGATAATAAATTATAAATATATGTTTCGATTGAGAATCAAACTTAGGACCTATGATGGCATTCGGGGCTAAAAGGTCCAATTTCACAATATTGCTGCGTAACTATTTAATTATAAGGTTCCCGAAAAAGATGCAAATACCAATGCGTAGCTTAAATATTCATTTAAACATAATTACTAAGAAATATGATTAGTTTGTTTCTGTTCGCCAGATATTGAAGATTTAGAAAGTCAGTCCGAGTGGTCCTTTAAGCCCCGCTATAGGGGCAAAAAGGACCAGTGGTAGGGTAAAAAGGACCAGTATTAATAAACAGCAGATTCTAGTTGATTAAAGCATAAATAAAATATGATTCAGGATAATTTAATTCAGTTCTTTATATTTATTTCGAAAAATTAACTGTTCGTTACATTTATTAAGAAAAAATAACAGATATAGACTAATTATCACATTTGTTACTAAGCTTAAAACTATGACACAGCATATTTCAGTCTTAAGTTTGGTTTTTGGTCCAAAATCTACACTATCCATATAAAATTGACTTAAATATATATGTTTTCAGTTATACAATATAAAAATTTAAAAAATCCCAAATAGTAAAGTAATTCAATCCTCGTCAGAATTACAATTATTACAGATATATGATAAAGATGGCAAACTTGACGTAGCGATTTATTTTCATTAAGAACTAAACTAGCCGCACGCTGCATTTACTCGACGGACTTCGTACCTCGATCAGTTTTTCTTTTGTAATTCCGCATTCTGAAATGATAAATACAAAATTTAATTCATTGATACGTGGACCTTTTAACCCCAACGAGTCACGAATTGAATTTGAGGTTATACACAAAAATCTAATCTATGCATCCAAAAAACAATTATTCTACGTAATATTTTATACTATAAGCTATATAACTAGAAAAAAACTAGCTTTGTAATATTACAAACGTAATTCTCAGACTAAAAATAAAATACTAGGAAAATTTTACTTACGTGGATTTTTTAAGTTGCATTCGCGTACAGCTCCAACGGTATACCAGAGGTGACTAAGCGCGGTACGGTACATTCCCTTCCCCTAACCCCTTCCTACACCGGTACTCGAAATTTCTGGTGGAGCTTTATTTTCGGAAATAGCAATGGTGGTCCTTTTTACCCGCGGACCTTTTAGCCCCGCCCTACCCTACCATATTCACGCTTTTAAGCCACAAAATATAAGACATGAGCATGGCTATTATATACTGGCTTATTATTTCGAATAATTATTATAATTTGAACTAATACGAAATGATTAATTTTAAAGTTTTTAAAGTTCGATATTCATTAATTTTTTGACGTGACAACGTCTTATAATTCGATTGAGCCGGCTGCACGCACGAAAAAACATGACTCATGCGGCGTTACTTCGCTTTGAAGCGTTCCATGTAAGGCTTGAAGTGATCTTGATCTTGATCAATTTCATTGTGATTTCTAATTACCTCCTTCTCTATATACATACAAATCTATTAAACAAATGAAATTAAAATTTTCTTTTGAAAAATGCTACCATTCCATCAGTATTTTCTTAAGACGTTGTCACGTTCAACTATCGTCAGTAAACCGACTTTACAGACAACCGATTTTTTTTTGAATTAATTTTCTTACCGTTAACTATAATGGTCGGGGTAAAACTAAAACAATTAATCAAAGTAAACGCGACAGTAAGCGCATAATGTATTTAAATATATTTAAAAATTGCTACAACTACTTTACACTTGACTTTGTTGATTCAACCCGCCAGTTGACGACCATCGCTTCAGAGCGACCGTGACCGAGTTGGTACCGACGTTGTCTCGCAATCGATACTCCATTGTTTGATTCTTACAAAAAAATCTCGACCCTTATCTATGTAGTATACGTATGTTTATTAAGTAATGCCTGATTGAAAGGGACATTCAATTATAAAATTTTATTAAGTTATTTATTATGGCTCTGGATTCTGGTTGTTAAATGCTTTATGTTTAATTATGGAAATAAAACACCTTTATGTGGTAGTAATTTATCGAGCTTGTTCGCGACTGGCGAGTAATATCCGAATATACATGGATAAATGCAGTGGACTTATCTATATGACTGTCGTCTGTACTTTATTATTAAAATATATAGCTAGTGAAAGTATTAAATACGAGCAATTGGAGAATTTATTGGTTTAAAAAATCGTAATGCTAAAAGTAGAATAACTGCACTCAATTTTTCCTGTGAGATGAAAGAGGCGATGCTTCTTAAGACATACGCTGACCTACTTTTACAGTCAGCGGACTACACAACAGAATCATTTGTACTAGTATACAGGGTGTGACTATTGTTTATACAGCGTGTTTATATTTGACACCTTTGTAAAACTTCTGTTAATAGTTTCTGATACTAGAAAAAATGCAGATGTAGCTACTAACGTTAACGTTATATGCCTTTCAGAAATCACGGTGGATTTTGACAATGCGCAAGAGTCATTATGCTTATGAGCAATAAATATTTCATTAATATTTCTTTTTCGGTTGTTGTAATAACTGACAAGCAATAAAAGTACGGTAATGAAAGTACGAATTAAAGTGAAAAAATTGCGTAGGCAGTAGGAATAGGTATACAAAACAAATAAAAATGGTTTAAAAATAAACAAATCCATTCCGGTAAAAGAGCAAATTTAATATCACCCTGATTTTCGTTCTAACATGTAGTAGATGTGACATAGCATTCAAATAAAAACACAAAGAAAAATATTTTATTAATGAAAAGCGACATTTGATCCAGGGCAATGATCCGGCAAAAGAGGACATTTTTGGTAAAAGCAGTCTAATATACCTATAAGTTTTTTTATTTATTAAAATAGATCCAATTTACTTTTTCATAGCCGTAGCATTTTCAGGTAGCAAATACCTTCACTATGCTGGCTTTAAACCAACTATGTGGATTTAAAAAAAAATCAATAATAAGGCTACAGAAAACTTATATTGGAACAGATTTTTGAGAAATACGTGCGCGACTTATTGATTACAAGGTCACGTCTATAAAAACATTTAAGATAATTATACTAAAGAAATATGTGTAAAGAGAATTCGTAAAATAGTGCATCCGTTAACTAGATGGGAAATAAAGTTTAATTGCAATTTTAAAAAAAAGTACTGGCGTCTGACTAAACAGGAGTCGCCTTTAGCCTTGTTCTGGGTATCTTCTTGAGTGTAAGGTAACTCCGAAATTAATAATACGAGAAAGTAATATAACCCAAAATGGAATTCCACCAAATAAATGTTACAACTTACAAGAGCACATTGTGTAAATTTCGCAAAAGAAATAAGACGAATTGTTTAAACCAGAAGCAATGTTTTTTCAACAACAAAATGATGGTACATTAATTAAATTCCTCTCGACCGACTCACTCCTATCTTTCTCTCAGTAAAACGTACAACAAACAACACTGCCTTATAAAAACACAATTAACTTTCATAATTTTCTAAGCTACAAATGTTTGCCGCTCGTAATTGGATTTTAATTAATTTCTTAAGCTTCATAAACTGAAAAGAACCAATTCGTATCGTCGAGTTCAGTTTAAGCTAGTTTATTGGTGAAGTATATATAGTATAAAATAGATTTGAGCTTGTCATCACTGCCGTATTTCTTATTTTGAGATCAGCTTTGAAGTAGCGAGAATGGATGTATATTTGCCTATTCAAGCCGGCATAGTGGAAGCTACTATGGTGGAGGAATCATTAATTTCTAATTAGGAAAAATTACATTCAAAATCCTGTGAAATAAGAATGCATTAATTTTAACGCGAGTAAAACCGCAAGTCATAGCTAGCTATATATATGCATGTATTTGCTCCTTAGTATTTGATTTTCATCTAGGAAGAGACCTAAATTCCTTGCTAGACTTGTCTCTTCTCCTGAAACTTCATCTTAAAAATATTTTCTTTGCAGGCTTAATAATCATCTGAATTGAGAACTCAAAGCTCATCTTCATTATCTCTCACCCCTGGAGTGTCTGTAACTATATAGTCTAGCTTGCGAGGGAAACATTAAGTGGCGTAGCTACCTAGACCTAGGAGGCCCCTCGGATCCTGGCGTACAAACTATAAATTGAACTAGTTAATTTTTTTTCCCACATTCGGAATATAAATAAACCAAATTCCAGGAACGCGACTTTAATAATGGCAACTTATTTAAAAAATACAGGTGAATTCCCAACAAGTCTCGAACATCTTGTTTGAAATTAGGGGGAACTCTACTGTATTCTTAGTTTAGTATATAGTTTAGTTGGGGTTATATAGTATATAGGTTTGGTTACCTAGCTACGCTACTGGAAACATCATATATATATTTTTAATTTTGGATACGAGACAGATCCCAAAATTTCTTTCAAAAAGGTACCTACAAATTATTGCAGTGTAAATAAAACCACTGAGTCGTGTTGTAATACGGTTTATGTATGCGCCTTATACCTACTCGGATGAATTCAGCGACGAACGACGAAATGCATCTTGAAATGTGTTTATAATATCTTTGTAAAGGTTTAGGCAAATGGTACAGTTGGAAATGAAATTTTATAAAATGACTAGCTTTTACCCGCGGCTTCACTCGCATTTAAGTCATTAAATAAGTATCAGAGATCATACTAACTATAGTCAATTGGAAACTATAGTAAAAAAAAATATATTTTTTAAAATAAAAAGTATCCTATGTTACTTCTAGTACCTCCAAAAATATGTGTACAAAGTTTCATGATGATCGGTTAAGTAGTTGTTGTGTGAAAACGTAATAAACAAACTCACATTCACATTTATAATGTTATAGGGATTTACACGTACTTACATCTACGTAGTATAAAAAAATATATACTGATCTAAAATGAAACTGAAGGAATCTGTTATGATTTTTTGAATAGAATCGAACATTCGGATTAGTGAAAAAAATTTAATAGATTTTTTATTAACAGCGAGAATGCGAATGACAGTGCTCGGCCACACATGCCAAATGGAAATTTACTATTTCCAACTGGATTTTTTGCTGATTGATTTATGGTGTATGGCGAGTCGACATATCGTACACTCAATTAATTTATTATTTTTTATTTGTTTTACTACTTTATATTGAGGTAAATATATTATTTATAACGGTGTAAATTGGCTTTCTGTTTCGTATAGTTAAAAAACGCATCAGAAATCAATAATAGTTTTTTTTTTATTATTGGAATTTGAGAATAAATCAGCGAGTTCATTTTATCTAGGACATTGTAAGACGCGGCTGTCTTGAAGCACCGATAAGGAATCTCCGAGGCTGATGGATTTCGTCTCTCCCCCTCTAGGGAGTAAGAGGCGGTATTCTTAAATCCGAAACGGTTAGAATACAATCGAAAAACTGTTTCACTTGTAATAGTATGTAGTTTTTTTTTGTAAATAAAGATACGTTTGTATATAAATAAAATGTAGGTAATTCCAGTATCTGAGATGTGAAAAATAATTCCTAAACGAAATAATATTCAAATACGTTTTTAATTCGATCCAAAAATGCTCAATAATAACATCGTTTTAGTATTTGGAATGTAATAAATGGTGTCCTTTCTGATGAAAATATGTTCTCAATGGTGTCGTTCGTCTTTTGTTTTAATTTCTCAGTTATTATTGTATATTATTACGCGTTACAGGTTTTCTTAATAAGTAATTTAAAAACTTTTATACGTCCTATTGCCTCGTTTGTTTTAATTAATACTATATACGTATGTATCTATGTATGTGTGTATGTAAGTACGTTAATTAAGTCTCTAATAAGAAGATACTTTAGCATTTTGCTAAATTTAGAACCTAACACTTGTTCATTTCTTATTGTTATCGCTTTGCGTGTGTATTACCGCCATATATAGCTTATACCAGTGATTCCCAACCTCTTTTTTTTAACCTTTTTTTTTCAACCTTTTTTAGAATTTCGTGGCACAGTGGTTGAGAATTACAGGCTTATACAACATATCTACGGCCAAATATAACTTCTATTAAGTCTACAATTTTTAATTAATAATATTCTTATACGAAAAAGCGTATATATGAGAAACTATTTAAAAAAAAACAACGAAATATCTTAATTAATTAAACGAAAACATAACATTATGACGTATTTACAGCATATGAATAAAACTCACAGCTGTACAATTTGTCGCTACAATGATTTATATATTTAATTAAATTTATATTACGATGAGTAATTAGTTTGTTTATGTGGTCGAAAATTTTAGATGAAAAGTTTACTATTGCATCGAAGTTTCCACGCGTTGTTTGTTGATTATAAAATAAAATATGTATCCTTGTATTTTTGAAAGATAATTAAAAAAAAAATACATAACAAAACATAATATAATTATATTTTCAACTTAGTTCTAGCTACTAATCACCAGTTCGTTTTGAATAACGTATATAAATTCAGTTTTTTTAGGAAAATTATAAGTTAAACAAGGTGTTTTTTTTTTCTCAATATGTTAGTGTACCTACCATATTTTAGACTATATAATATATAGACCTATATAATTAATTCATAAGATTATGAACATGATTTATAAAGTTAAGAAAATCTGCATTCAACCGGCAGTAGTTAAGTTTGTAAATGTTAAAAAATCCTTTAAAAGATTTTTAAATTAATAATCACAATAATTTAGACTATTTTAACAAATATTTTTTTTATCAGAAAACAATCACTTGAATACAAAGGATATAAATATAATACAAATATCACAAAGAAACGATGAGTAGTGTAAGTAACAAGGCTTAAAAGGACTATTAAAGCATGGTAAGCAAACCTTTACAGGAAGCATAGTAAAGGATTTAATGCATCGTTCATGAGCAATGTTATTTCAAGCTTACATACTGGAGTATACGCATGGATAGAATTGAAAACAAACTGGCCACGTACTTGTATATTAGCTGCACTTTCATTAAAACATGTGCTATGGGATAAACATAATACGTTACTTAACCGTGACGAAGATGCACTTGTTATTATCCCTACTAATATTATAAATGTGGATGTGAGTTTGTTTGTTACGTTTTCACGTAACAACTACTTAACCGATCATCATGAAATTTTGTATGCATATTTGTGGAGGTACTAGAAGTAACATAGAATACTTTTTATTAAAAAATAATTATTTTTTACTATAGTTTTCAGTTGACTATAGTTTCAGTTGTTTGGAATCATATTGATTCGTTTCTATTGAAGTGATATCTGATACTTATTTAATTACTTCAATGCAAGCGAAGCCGCGGGTAAAAGCTAGTATTTAAATAAAACACGTGCATGTTAAGATAAAAATAAATAAATAAAACAATTGAAATTTTATTTCAAATGTCATTTGTTTTTTATTATTTGACGTCTTCACATGTGTTCTAAAGTTGTATATTTGTTGTTATATGCTTTTTATTTCATTTGTCGTTTGTATATACTTATATATATTTTTTTAAATTAATACAGAAATTACTAGTTTCTATAGTAAGTACTAATAAATTCAATTTGCATACAAAATGAAAGTCCAATTATGAGTTTAATCTTTGTACACGTATTGTCTGTGTTCTATAAAATGGCCTCTTATTCTGTACAATGCTAACGACTTTTCTATGTTATATGTAAAAAATATATAACATACAGATATTGCCTTGACCTTAACCTATGATAGTCTATGTCTATCATGGTATCAGGACTATAAATTTATTAATTATAAATATTACGAATAATATTTGTTACGATTTAGAATTGAACCTGAGGCCTTTGTCTAGGAAATAGTGGCCTTAAATTGTACAGATTTACAGTTATTTAAAAGTATTGTAAGCGATACATTAGTTTGTGATGATTATTACATATAGCGATGTTTTTAGGCATTTTAATTATGTCACAATATATATATTGTACTATGTGAAAACAATAACGAATTAAGACCAATTCCATAACGAATTTGTAAAGAATAGAACACTTTGCACTGGTGGCTTAAATTTTATGCAAGATTGTGTTATATAAATTTGAGACGTAGTAACTACTATCTCGTTTTAGTCAAAGGGAATTTTGTTTAGTAAATACTACTAATAATTAAAATCTAAAATTCCCGCGAAGTCTGCGTAAATATTAATCAAAGAATAATTAAGTTTATTTTCTTTCATCGTTATTTTACGTAAAATTTTCATGTAATTACAGCGTTTCTTTAATTATAAATTATTGTTTATTATTTTGGAATTTTAGTTAACAATTTGGTTATTAGGTCATGAGCTTTAAATAGAAGTTGTAAATATAGGTTTTTGTATTTGAATTATCCAATATTTTCTTACTTATACGGACGGAGTGGGGCGTGGGAACCTCCCATATTTAAAAAGGCTGGTAAAAGAAAACTATATGAGAAAATAAAACAAATATTATTTGCTAGAAAGGTTATGTTCATTCATATTTAGTGTAGATCTTGTTGCTCTAAATTTGCACACCCAAGAGAAGGAAACACTAGCAGACGACGACACTGGGATTTTTTACATAATGAACAACGATGTATATAAAATTTTTTTCGTATTTTGTACGTCACAAATTCGTATATTCTAGTGTCTGTACTGAGATGCATAACCTTCTTAAGCCTTTAGAACGCATAAAAATAAAGAAGCATGGGAGATCTAATATAAAACTAAGTATAAAACTCGTTGTGATTATTTTTTACTGGGGCAATATCTCGGTTCGCCCTGAACGCGATGCTGGGGAATTTTCCAAGCTCTGTAGTTTCTAAAGGTTTATGGTCTCTAAATTCGTGGTCATAATCTGAATTCTCGTAAATCTTGACTTAAACACAGCATATTTTTATAGAGGATATCCTACTTTTTAATTAGAAAATCTCGGAGATATTGGAAGTTTACTGTCAAGTATATTTCCTGCTGCATTTTATAAAAATATTGAAAAGTGTATTTTTATTTTTAAACTTACTTTTACCCTCAGCTTCGCTAGCATTTAAGTCATTAAATAAGTATCAGTAACATCTAAAATAATAAAGTGGCACCTAACCACAAAAATGACAACTAACCTCAAAAATTCAAATAGTTTTATACTGCATATAAAAAAATTACAGACGGAAATAAAAATAAATATAGAAAAATTCCAAACAGCTGAAACTATAGTAAAAAATAATATTTTTTTTAATAAGTACTATGTTACTTCTAGTACCTCCAAAAATATGTGTATAAAGTTTCATGATGTAAGTAGTTGTTGCGTGAAAACGTAACAAACAAACTCACATTCACATTTACAATATTAGTAGGGATAGGGATATACATCTATGATTAACTGATAGATAACTTTTTACTATTAAGTTTGTCATTATCCTTTTGATTTGCCTAATAGAGAAATTTTAAAACACTACGCGGCTTACTATCGCGTTCTTTTGTTTTTATTTTTACCAGACAATACGATGACGGTCCTGGCGAGATTAGCTGTAGCTTTCTAAATATCGAACATTGTAATAAAAATAATAACTGTCAGTTTCTAAAACCATCAAACATTATGAACTTGGTACTAAAACATTGGTACTATGACAGGGGTGACATACTCCTTGATACTCGGAGTAATTTTTCAAAATACGAAATTTTTCGCGAGTCGTAATTAAATATAATACGTATAAAAGGTAATTTAAAAAAACATTGCACTTAGTCCTTTTATATTTGTTGTCAGTAATTTAAAAGATATTTTGAAACACATACGGAACTATAATATTTTTTAAAAATATAGTAGCCAAAAAAGAAAATGGAACTCGGTACATTTATCCTTCAAAGAGTCGCAGGTTGGCCACCCCTGTTCTATACGATCAAGATTAAAAATACATTTCTTGATCTGAAAAAGTAACAGTAAGTTATTATGTTTCTTATCATTGCACCTGAATAACACCACTCCCACTAACAAAGGTTACCTGGTATATAAAGTTAATGACGTTAAACTCTCCTCCTATGTACGATTTTTCTCCTGAATCTGTGTAATTTACGTTTAATAGAATAAGACAACATTTTCATTGTATCAAGGATACACGCGTAGTTTTCTTGTTGAGATAGTTCTGTTACAGCTTTGCCTATTGGAGTGTAAACAGCCCGCGAGGGAGAATTATAATTGTGTAGCTTGGCAGAAACACGGTTGGGGTTTCTTTGAAAATTGAAGCAGAGATTTCACCGCTCTCATTGTTCATCATTGATCAGTATATTATGAGAATTAAAGGTAGGCAGACTGATCACGGGCGTAGTTTGCCCCACCCTGGCTCTGACCTATAAGGTACCTAATCAAACCTAAAAAACTTAATTATCTAGGTACTAACTACAATACTTAAAATCCGTAAGAAAGTTCACACTCGACAGTCGTCAGATGATGAGTTTCAGACGTAGCTGGCTATAATAAGAGGGGTGTTAGTGGGCATAGTAAATTAAGGAAGGGATGAGGGAAGGCGGAAGGGGGGGAATCTTGTTTGCTTGAGATTTTGGAGTAACAGTTGTAGTGAAAAGTTACGGTCACAAGCTAGACAATTGAACTATTGAAATTGAAAAAAATAAACATAAACGTAAAAATTATAAAACATCACTTGTTTCTTAAACATCACAGTCTAATAGCTATAATAAATTGATATTATATGTTACAAAAATTGTAATAATTCAAAATATTAGATTTGAAATTAGAAATAAACGATTAATTTTTAAACACAAAGATTTTGCTTAAAGACGCAATTTAAAATAGTAATAAAATTTGAGCAGTGATTAAACAGAATTTGGAACATAGAAATAAATAGAGATTTTATAAGAGACAAAGAGAAAGAAAAATGAAGACGTCACAATCAGTGGAGACGTCGCTAATTATCACTGAGCTCCCGACGGAGTATCACAGCACATTAATATTCCAAAACGATTAATTTGCCTTTTCATGAATAACAGTAACACTTAATAACCTTTGATGTTTTATATTATACTAGCGTTTACCCGCGGCTTCGCTCGCATTTAAGTCATTAAATAAGTATCAGAGATCATTTCAATAAAAATGAATCAATATGATTCCAAACAGCTGAAACTATAGTCAGTTGGAAAAAATATATATTTTAATAAAAAGCATCCTATGTTACTTTTAGTACCTCCAAACATATGTGTACAAAGTTTCATGATGATCGGTTAAGTAGTTGTTGCTTGAAAACGTAACAAACAAACTCACATTCACATTTATAATAATAGTAGGGATAAACATGTATATAAATACCTTAAGCCGTAAAATTTAAAAACTTCATTTGCCTTATAAACACACATCCGAAGTTTTGTGATACGGCCGTCACCTCTGTAGTTTGCGTGAATTATGACATATAAGCCCGTAAAATGTCCTGTCAAACGTCTGTAAAATAAACCCTGAATAGCCTATCCGTCGTAACGTAAGTGTTCCAGAGTAGGTAACGCCCGTATTTTCGTCTGTAGTTCGTGCACCTGAGTAATAAAATAAACGGTAAGTCTCTGAACATTTAAATAATCTTAATATATTTAATTATTAATAGAAAATAAATTGTATATCAGCTGAAAAGCAACCTTAAAATTGTAAATAACAAAAGAGTCTAGACTCACAATTGCTGCTTTGTGTTTTGTATTCGAAAAGTGAGACTAACGTTTGGATGTCATTTTAACGAAAACAATTGACAAAAACAATCCCTATTATTTTGTCTGAAACAACAACTTTTGTGTGATTAAGTTCAGAATTGAAACGACCTTTGAACAAGGTTATTAGTATTGAGGTAGGGTAGTATAGTCCATTTCGTGATTCGCGGCCTTTTTACTAACCGATTAGATCTAGAATTGACAAAACTAGCTATAGGGTGACCATCAATTTAGTAATTTAGTTATGATTAAAAAAAAACCATATTTTCAACTAACATTGTTATATAGGCTTTTTTTGTTTTTTATTTATTTACAGTAATACCCCGCTTTACGCGACCCCGTTATGCGCGGTTTCACTATAATGCGAAATTCAAATGTATTATTAAATTACGCGATAGAGTGCGTATAAACATAATGTAGTCATCAACTTCTCTATGGTCGCGGGAATTTCAGTTAACGTGATTTTTTCCGGAACGTATCCCTCGCGTAAAGCGGGGCATTACTGTATTGTGGATTACTATTGTTTTTATTTATAATTATTTTAATTTTCAGTTTTAACGCGATTAAAATAGCAAAGTTTTTGAAATATCTATATTTATTTTTATATGTAATAAATAAAACGATATTTATTCCTATCTACCCCTGTTTGGATAGTCGTTAATATATGAATAGTTAATTACGAGTACAAGTTAGGTTATATTGTGTTTGCCAAAGGATTTAAAGTTTTGTAACTAGTCCGCAAACTCGGTAATGACCGCGCTAACTTGAGCTTAAAACAAATTTAATCGGATATTATGATTGCAAAAACTTACTAATTAAAATTATATATTTAATACAAAATATAGATATTTATAGTAGGTACATAACGTAATTACTAAAAATAATTATATTTAGTCGCGTTTCGGATTCAACTTGAAAGTAGTTGGGTTTAATGAGAGAAATGTATGTACCCTGACAGTCTGCAATAAACACATTCGTCTTCTCAAGCCGGCATAGTGGATACGACGATAAAATGCCTATAGTATAATAATATAGGCACCGAAAGAGTGATAGGCAGACTGCTGATGGCATTAGCCCAGTACCTATGTCGTCTCAAGGTAGTGCCACCACTTTCAAGCGGAACACCCGTGAAGTGACCTAGTCGCGTTTCCGGATGAACTTGGAAGTAGCCGGGATAACGAGAGGAGCGTGTGTCTCCTCAAGCCGGCATAGTGGGGTCGACTGTTGCACGCGGACATCTGTGGTAACAGTTGTCTCCACTCATGGACCGCACTCTAGCTTAACATCAGGCGGAGTGTGGTCACATGCTGTGCTACTATAAAAAAAACGTAAACGTTATTAAACAGTGTTTACAGCAAACAATAACATAATAACTTAGTGCTTGTTAAAGCGAAAAATATTGGCTCTGTAATATTAGATGTGGTTGGTATGATAAAAAAAGAACGCCGTGTGTCATAAATTATTCATAAAAATCTTGACTTTCCATGGCACGTAGCTTGTATTCAAATCACGGGATTTTTTGAAGAAATTTGCTTCTATCCCCATGATATTCTAGTTGGGATCTGATACGTTTTTTGGCACCAGGAGAGACGAGACACTATAAAAATATGCATATAGTTGCTTAAACAATTTATATGCAAATATGATTAGTAAAAATAATATTCTAAAATATGCAAAAATAGTTTGTTTTATGCTAGCTGTTGACTCGCAACGAATACTACAATACATATAGGTTCTTTCAAACAATGATAACTCTTCTCTTTGGATATTAGAACTTGGACAATTGTGTAACTTACATTTTTAAAAACAAGCTTTGTTTAAAAACCGAATTCTTAACCTCTGCATAAATAGCGGGCTAATATCATTATAGAAGCCTTTAATTGTTAGCGGTCATATTTTTTTTACGTAAAGAGTAACGTATTCCATTTACATAATTATATTTTAAAATTTGATTTCATTTTAACTCAAAAACTTTTATAGTCAATTTCTGTATAGAAACATCTGAAACAGCTAAAGTTTTGTGGCGAAACGAAATGGGGAATGAAAGGGGCATTTTGTGCACGAAACACGCGTGTTACTGTTCGGTTATGTTTTCCTTTGTTTTTATTCTGTTATTGCGCGTTTATGGGGATAAGGCGATGAAATTGTTTGCGGTTAGAAATGAAAACTCAACAGCACTTTGTTAGTAAGATTGATTTTTGAGTTAGTTCAGTGTTGAAAAACACAATTTATTGGTTACGCCCGTTATTTATTATTATGATTTTTATTATGATTAATAAGCACCTATAATAATAGAAAGAAATGCCTCTTCTATATTGACTAGTTCCTCATAATTTATTAGTAATATCTGCGATTATTTACGAACACGATTTAACTGATTTAAAATGTTCTATGCGGCTTACTTTAATGCTTTAAAGATTGGAAATTTTTGTTAGATGGGTCTCCGACAAGTCCCAGTTAACTTTGGGAACCAGTGATAGACATAAAGAAGCGATTACAGAACGTACATGTAATATAACTAATAACTATAAAAAGCATACACAGTCCGCATAAATAGCATATTTTCATGACAATCCTATATTAGTTTTAATATAAAGCATAATTAAAAAGATTTTTACTGAACACGTTTTTGCTCTCACGTTAAGGAAATTACGTAGTTTAGTTGTGACGTCATAATGCTAAGTTCTAACTTCGCCGAGTGCATTAATTTCATATTCATACGTTAACTTTTATGTTATTTTTCTTGTTCTAATAACAACTAAATTAAATGAATTAAAACTTCGCAGAGACCTACATTGCTGAAATAATATATTATTGTGTTGTTTTAGGTTATCCTTCTTATGCCGCTCAATTAAGATGTGGAATGCTCTGCCTTGCCATGTGAAGAGGCATCTACTGGGGCCGGCATAGTGATGACGACTGGAAATACTTGGTTTCCAGACGTCAGCGCTCATGGACCTCCAGTGCAGCTTTACATCAGGCCACTGGAGGTCACATGTCGTGTCCAACAATAAAAAAAGATCTCGAATTTTCTGCGGTTTACTACCTCCTTATTGTTTTTTATTCTAATCTGACGTTTTAGAAGCTTGTTCTTTACGTATGTAGTTTACTTATATTTATGTAGGTATTATATTTATATCTTAATTATAAAATAGAGTCTTCCTAAATCGCATACTAATACTGTTTCTCCTTACAATTGGTTATCTGGAAGAAATTACTTTTAATGATAAGATCGCCAATTGCTCTAAACTTGTTTCTTATGTGTTAAATTGTATTAGTATTATTATTTTTAAAGCAATAAAGGAATTATTATTATTAAGCTTACGAATATGAATAAAGCATTGTGATTATTTAATAAACCTAAAAGGGATGTTATAAATGTTAATTTTCTATTACATGTTTAGTGATTTAATCACCTGATGTTGACTACTACGATAGAGACATAAATGTCTTTAAAACAGGACTGTTCTTTCAATTAAACAAATAGATATTCCGCAGTTCCCGATAAAGGTATCTAGCGGGTTTAAGTTCAATATGCTTGAGATCGTATTCAGTGTAGGCGTCCATAAATTTCTCATATCTTCTCCCAACCCGATAGCGGGCGCCAAGTAACCTAAATTCATCGCAGAGCTCTAAGATATCTGGCTGGCTTATACCAAATATTTGCCTTCGACTAACCTATTTCTTTTAACCGATAAACTTTTTAAATTATTATTCTCAAATAAATATTTAATAGCCGTGGTTTATGATTACAATTTTGCATAGATTGCATAATAAAACTCTCGAGTTTGAATTAATAAAAAATAAATTTAGCGATACATTGATTGCTTGATTTAAAATCAGATTAAATGCAATATTGTTGGCAATCTTTGATTAATCCCGAACGACTCGTAAGTACATTCTCGACTGATATCTTTCAACTTAATGTATAACGTCGTTAACTGTCTAGATAAGACATTGTTTCGGTTTATAATATCTATATACATAAAATACGATATCGTTATTAATGTTTGTTTAGGAATTAAACTAAATAAATTCATTTTTTATTGAAATAGTAATTTTTGCATTGGCATCACTGTATTCAGCAACGCGCGACGGCAGCGCTTTTCGTTCATTCATTCATTCCACATTGTACACAGGCGCGAGAACACACAAATAAACAAAACTAAGAAGATATTTTAGTTTTAGTTCAAATAAAAAGACGACCTGGAACCCGAACAAACAATGTTAGAAGGAATAAGATGATGCTATTAGCTATGACTTTCAAAAGTAACACCCGTGAAGTGACTTAATCTCATTAATCAGATTGGGACGATTTTAAAGAGTGATAGGCTGACTGGTATCACTACTTTTAAGAGTAGTCAACTCCTAAACCTTCGTGTTTCAAGGTCAGTAGTGTTGTAATAGGTGAGCATCTATGGTAACATTTATCTCCGCTTAAACTCTAGACCAGCGGTTCTCAAACTTTTTTGGCGAAGGAAAAAGCCATAATATAATTATAAAAAACTGATTTTTGTGTATTTATTTGCAATGTAATATTACGTAACATTTAGTTGGAATATTTAGATGTAACCTCATAATCTCCCTTTGGTAGGTATTTTTTGCAGTATTTTAGCCCTAGGGTACCGCGGAACACTTTGAGAATGACTGCTCTAGACTAAGACTAGGCAGCATGTGGTTATAACCAGTATGTTGGACTTCTATAAAAAAAAATTGGTTGTTAAACAAAAAAATATATTTAAAAATCGAATACACTGGTTCCCAAAGTTGTCTGATTTCGATCCATCTAACAAACATTTTCAATCTTAGGAGCTTTTGGCTGTCTTAGAAATATAGAGGTATAAATATTGACAATGCTCAGAGACTACTTCATGCCGTCTTATTCATTCTAATAGGAATGAAAAAATGACTGTAGCTTTTTATGGGTTACTAGGTACTTACATTACAAAATCATATCTCTATATAGATATGTATGTATAATACGTAACAGAACTGGTCTTACACTACATTACACTACTAAAGTTTGAGAGATGAGACAAAGTTAGCGCGGCTGTTAAATATATGATAAACTTCGCATAAACTTGAAGCTCATTTAAACGCGGGCAAATTATTTCTTGCTTTTATTTTTTTAGTTTTATAGAATAGACAGAGATTACAATGAAATTATGTTTCAATGTATTCGTATCACACTCGACTGTTATTTTATCCATATTTTTATTTACATGATTTTTACTAGTTCAAATATTAAATAATTTATTCGTATTAATTTTAAACCACAAATTGATACACGTGACTTCGTATTGATAAATAAATTAAATAATTATATAATAACAAGTAAATAAATTATTCGAATTATTTTTAAAAAAAGAATGGAAATGGAAAAATTACTGAAAAGAAAAAACCTTATATTTTCTAGTTAAACAATTTAAAACCAAAACTGGAATAAACATTCTAACAAAGCGTTGTACGAATTGATAGTTTCCTAATCGCAAGGAATTCTGGTTGTTATTCAAAACCTAATAAGGGTTAAGTCTGTTAGCAATTTAACACTGCGTATTTGAAGTCGAATGCTACAATTATTTATCCAGACCACATCCGCTGCACTTTACAGTTGCCTCGAGCGCTTGAGAGTTTACACTCTGTACAGTTTATAATCTGATTTTGGAATTATAATCTAAATTTAGTATCGCAGTCAATATTCTATTCCATCGACGATTTCTAGTAAAACTAGCATTTGTTTCTTATTACCTTTTAATTTAAATGGAATAAATTCATGCGATATCCAAAACAAATGAAGGAGATGGAGTCGCGAGGAGAGGGGATTAAAACAGTAGCTATTAACAAAGTAGACCAAAATACGAAACCTTGCAATAGACTTATGGCGATTGTCAATACCAATTATGAAGATATTTTTGACATTTCTTCTGTCATCCTTCATGTCTGGTCTATTTATTGCAACAATGCATTGTGATAATTATATTCTTAATCCATTTTAATCAGCAATATTATTTCAGATAAGTCTCTCCAAAGACTAGAACGCCTGAGTAGTTTAAAGACTGAGTAAGATAGGTTATCGCTTGATAAATGATAAAAGACATGATTTCAAAAGCCTCATAACACAACTTCTATTTTATATTTGAATCATCTATATTTGGCAGAATCTCAATTTTACCGAATCGTGTACAAAAAAAAAAAAGAACCGCCAAAACAAGCCTCACCGTCTTTTGAGTATAGTTTAAAACACGATGTTTGGTTAAGCGAAGTACCGATATCATTTACATAAGACCTGCGTAAGCGAAGGAGAACGTAAAAGGTGGGCGTGCTCTGAGACCAAAGTGTGTACCTGCTGAAATTTCAAATCTTGACACTTATTCTCGATCTTTTTATGAACTAATTTGAATCGTAAATTTGTATCTTGACAAATTCTTTCTTATTTGGAAAATCATATCACAAGCTGTCTCTATTTTTTTTATAATTGGTTGCTTCAGGCGTTACTTTGCGGAAATCCATATTAAAGGAAATTATTTAAAATTATTTATAATTCCCGCTACAACATTCAATAACTTGTCTCGACGCGTTTCGCCACTTCACGTGGCATCATCAGGATACTTGTGGTCGCTTCGGCTTCTCTTCGACGTATCCTGATGATGCCACGTGAAGTTATTGAATGTTGTAGCGGGAATTATGAGCAAAATAATTTTAAATAATTTCCTTCCTCTATTTTTTCTCTCTTAAAATAAGCATTTACTATATTTCTCTTAATGTAATTTAATTACTTAGTTTTCCAGATCGTCTCAGCATAATCAAAAACGATTTAAGATCCATGTTATTCCGAATGTAATTCAAGAATACACCTTCAGTATAACAAATAGATACCTAAGAAAAGATTCTCACGCGATCACCGTGCGATGGTTCCTCAAAGTTTCGCTAAAAATGATTCGTGAATTGTCGTAACGAAGTAAATGCAAATAAAACCTATTTTTAGATAATATATTTTGCTTTATTCGATTGAAAATGAGAGGTTTTTATTCGAGCTTGGTGGCTGAAACGTTATGTTATTTTCAAATAATTATATAGAATTTAGGAGTCTGCTGGTTAAAAGTGCAAACCCGTGTCTAAATCTCTCAAAATTTGTAACCAATGTAATTTTGTTATATGTATTATATTTTGGCCACCAATCTAGATGGAGAGCACTCGTCTCTTCAACCCGGCATAGTGAAAATGAATGTTGCACGTAGACATCTGTAAATGGTAACTGTTGTCACCACTCGTATGACAAGCTAGATTACTTCAATATTTAAATTAATGAAGTAAATTACTTATTTCTTATTAAACTTAAAACTTAAACTTGTTTCGAAAATAAAACAATTAATGAACTACCAACTTGGAGAAATTGGGTCATAAAACTAAATAGTTACAATTATATGAAAACTATAAATTTTCTGAAAAATACTGTTTTATACTTAACACGTTCTCGTCGCATATAAGTGATATTTTTTTGCAGAAAATATTAACTGAAAATTAACAATTGGTAAACGTATTGTTTTTATTTGAATGAATTATAATACTTTGTTAACCGCACTTACCTATCTCAAGCAGCCTGTGTAACGAAAGTTTCTGTATTTTATGTCCAAAAGACACAATAGGGACGGTAGAAGGCTGTTCTTAATATTTATTCCACAAGAGCGAACAATTTCAGTCGGCTAACGGTCTCCGAAGAAAATCCTTTGTTTCACCAATTAGTTGGAAATTTTCAGTAATTTATAAGGGTTGCTTTAGACGCCACCCATAGCAGAACAAACATGGGTAGTGGTCTGCATAAATATTGTAATTTCCCAAATAAAAAGCTCCCACTATACTAGGTTATTTCGATTTCGATGTCCGTAATTATAAATATTAAATATAATAAAAATACTACAATTGTTGGCTTTCAGAACGGTATTAAATAAACAGTTTAACCAATTATCAATAATCGAGTATCGACAGACGAAAGCGGTGCGCGATTTTCACTTGTTTGTATATTCATCTTAATTTATAAATAAATATTAGATGTATACGGATTATATCAATTATAATAATACTAAATTTGCTTTGAATTAATTGAAGTCTGATAATTTAACTTAAATCGTATATACTTTATAATAATAACAATAATAATACTCAAAAACAATAAAAAATACTCAATAACAAAAGAATTTAGTAATAACATTGACACTGATAAACAAAGAGACCGCGGAAGTTCGTCTTTTTTGTTAAACGAGACACAATACACTCACGAACCCCTCGTTCGTCTCAGCGGACTGTTTTCGAAATCCTTCAACGTACCATAGATTTAACTGTACGGCTTTAAAACGAGCTTAAATTCATCTAAAGCAGACATGTTCTGTATGAGATTAATTCGCATAAAAGGAAACATTATCAGATTATGCTGGATTTGTATAATCCGTAATTTTGTAACGACATTTTCTGTCTTTGAAGTGTAAATATAGGTATTTATACGTCAGTCTAATAATTTGTTTGTTCTAAACAATTTCAAAATAAGAAATAAGTGTTACAATAATTTTGTAGTAATAATAATAATAATACTTTATTGCACAAAATAATACATATAAAGAAGAACAGAAGAAAAGAAAGAACAAAAGGCGGCCTTATCACTATGCAGTGATCTCTACCAGGCAACCAACCTTAGGGTAGTAGATCAGGAAGTACATAGTAGGGTGCAAAAAGCAAAACAAAATAAAATTACATATACAAATGAATAATAAAGATATAAATAATACTAAATATATACTATTTGTACTGTGGAAAATGTTAACACAATCAAACAAAAGACGCAAGAACCGAAGACATCGAATTTTTTAATATAATTATGTTTTCCCTGTAATAGTATACATTTATATCAAATTTCTATTTAGAAAAATAATGAGCACATTTCCAAACATAAATATTATTAACTAGCTTTTACCCGCCGTCTTCGCTCTCATTTAAATCCTTAAATAAGTATCAGAGATCATTTTAATAGAAATGAATCAATATGATAACTATGATAAAAATATATAAAAATTACAGACGGAAATAACAATAAGTATAGAAAAATTTCAAACAGCTGAAACTATAGTCAATGGGAAACTTTAGTAAAAAATATATATATATTTTTTTATATAAAAAGTATCATATGTTACTTCTAGTACCTCCAAAAATATGTGTACAAAGTTTCATGATGATCGGTTAAATAGTTGTTGTAACAAACAAACTCACATTCACATTTATAATATTAGTAGGGATGTTACCACATTGTGTGTAGACATATACTAAAAATTGTCCATAAGGGATTACGTGTTTCGCAGTTTGTTTGTGTCGCTCTTAATTGCGACGAACACTGACGCATGTCTCGTTTAGCAAAATCAACATTGTTAATTTATTCATTATAAACAATAGTGGGGAATAATTTAGGTTAGAAACAATTGTAACGATACCTACACAAATTCGAATATTCGAATTTCAATTATGTAAGTCCAAAATGTCGTGTTTATAACGTTGACTTATAGTAAGTATATTATAAAAGACATGTTAAACGAAGTCAGTTCGACGACCAATTATAAAGAGGAGAGATTTGCATTTTTGTAACGAATTGACTCAAAAACTTCTGGACCGATTTCAAAAATTCTTTCATCATTTGAATGCTACATTATCACTAATCAACATAGGCTATATAAATCACAGGAAAAGAATGATTATCCTTACTAAAACTACAATAATCTAACCCAAGGTTGCCAAAAATTGCCATAAAATGTATTTCATCAATATATAGTAGTAGTACATTATAACATTGACAAATTATATATATGACTAGATGACTGATAGTATACCTACTACATGATATTTTTTTGAAAATAAGTTGGTTGAAGGATAAACAGAAGAGGAACTAATATATCAAAAATAGATAAAAATATTAATTGTTGACTATAGATTTAAATGAACTGTAATTTTTTTAAACAATTAACAGTTGCGCGCGCATTCGAGCACAATTTAGATAGTAATTGCGTTTACTACAGAGCTAATCAAGCAAATATTTCGTCGGTATTGTAATCACGAACTTTACAACGAAGAGAATAGTTACGAGTAAAACTTGTACTTCGCGTAGTAAGGGGTGAATAGTAAAGCCTTCACTGACAAGAGCTTAACTTAAATTGAATTATATTTATCAATGTTTTGGTAGCCGGGTTTGTTAGAAGTTAGAACACGATAGTCTGTGTGAAGATATTTTTATTTAGTAGCAATTGTCACTGGTCATAGATTGCGTAAATTATATTAAAAAAGTTTTTTCGGTTTGTTTGTTGTTACAATATAAATGTTTCATTTACACGAAACTTTTGTGGATAAACAAAACATTCTGTCAGTGACTTGGCAAGCAATTCAAGTGTGTTATTGAAAGAAAAATAATACGTACTGTCAAGTTCGCGTGCATTTGTAAAGAATTTTCTTTGTAAAACAAAATAGATAGATGTGAGGGTTCAAAATTCAGAGTTAAATGGTTGCTAACGTAAAATTTATGGCCTCAGGGGCTGACAGCTTGACAGCGGTTTGTTCTGGACAATGTATAGATGCATATTTGTTTTGTTCAGTTTAGAAGAATTTTTAAGTCACAATTTTATATTATAACTATTGTATTTTATATTGGAAGTGCTATGTTTCAACTACAATTATGTATTTATTTAATTTAATAAGTAGGTCAGTATAACAGGCCACAGTCAAAATACACAAGTCGACAATAACATACTGTGGACAGAAACGTCCATACCGTATTACGTACGAGGAACAAATATTAAATTTCTATATACAGTGTCAACTCTATATAGCAACACTTAAGAGACTGCGCATTTTACGGCGTTATTAAGAGTTGATAATTCATATATATTTACTAATAAAGTATAAAGAACGTACACAGCTACTTATTAATTTCTGCAACTTAGAAAGTACTGTTCATTGCTTAATAATGATATATTGTTTATCATTGTATAGATAACAAGGTAAGCCAAGCAAAGTAAAGCAGAATCGACGTTTCAGGGAGTTTGTCGTTATATCGAGTGACGTTAAATGAAGTTTACACTGTATAAATAAAAAAGTTTTCATGGTGATTTACATTATTATTATTACGAACAGAGGCGGCTCGTCCTAAAGAGCGCTGGTGCAGTGCACTCCCACGAAAATTACAGAAGTAATCTATATTTCTTCATAATACACTATCCTTACATTACATTCATTCTATTCTACTATGCCTATACAATAGTATATTATATTACCTATATCTACGCCGCTGTAATATAAGTTCTGTAATTTTCGTGGGAGTGCACTTCACCAGCGCTCTTTAGGACGAGCCGCCTCTGATTACGAATAAAACTTTCGTACATTCAAATGTATGTACTTGACACGTGCGTATGCGTCTTTAAACGTTTTAAACTTGTCATGGTACAAGCAGAAAATACAGTAATACCCCGCTTTACGCGACCCAGCGGTTTCACTATAACGCGAAATTCAAATTTATTATTAAGTTACGCGAAAGAGTGCGTATAAACATAATGTAGTCATCAACTTCTCTATGGTCGCGGGAATTTCAGTTAACGCGATTTTTTCCGGAACATATCCCTCGCGTAAAGCGGGGCATTACCGTACTTATTTAAGAAGATTTTAGGTTTTTGACGTTTATTATGTCACTGTCATAGCTCTTGTTTTTTTTTCTATTTATTGTCACAATACATTGTGATAATTATATTTTCAAATCAATTTTAATCACATCAGTTTCTCCAAAGAATAATAAGCCGCAAAATGTCTTTTAGGTAAATAGCTCGTCAATAATCTAAGGCAATAAATATACAGGGTGTCCCAAAACTCAACGATAAGCCGGCACCAGTGGGTGGACCCGCTCTTCACTGCTCGAGAAAAAATAAGAAAAAAAATATATCTAATTTTTTTTTGAAAATACTAAGTAAATTCTGAAAACCTTCGAAAATTGACACCCTATATGATATTTTCAAATGCCACGACCACAAATTTACAAATATTTCAGATTTTTTTTTTGTATCGGCAACCTAAGAAGTACTGCTATCCATTATAACCCTTACAAATTTCAGAATGCCTGTAGTTTTTACACAAAAATGAATCAAATTTCTTTTTTTCCCTAAAATTTTGAAAGATTTTTACCTTCGGTCCACTTTAAGTCATCGTGGTGTAAAAAAAAAGTATGGACACTACTATGGCAAGTTTTTTCAAAAGTTGACGCAACTAACCAAGATTCCTAAGTGGTATAATACTCTGGAAAAACTAGTCACAAATAAAAATTATGCCTACCATTTCTAAACAAGAATCAAATTTCATAAATTGTTGTTGTTACTAGTGATCACTTTTACTGTGAAGTTATAGGTTTTGTTGCTGAAAAATGTTGATTGAATCAAAACAAATAGTAATAATTTTACATTTATTTTATTAAAGTAAATGTTCGAATTGTTTGCCACCGATATTAATACATGCTCTACATCGTTTTAAAAAAGATCGTTTTATTTTCTGTGCATATCTTCCACTATTGATATAATTCGTAGCCTGATTGATTTTTTGGCGAAGCTCGTCCAATGTTGCAATGGGTTTTGAGTAGACCCTGTCTTTAAGACAACCCCAATAAAAGAAGTCCAGCGGGTTTAGATCGGGTGAACGAGGTGGCCATAAGATAGGACCAAGTCGCCCGATCCAATGCCCTGGATACTCTCGGTTTAAGTATTCTCGCACAGGACGGGCAAAGTGGGCTGGGCAACCATCATTTTGAAGCCACATGTTTTGTAGATCATTTATGGGCACATCGTCTAATAATTCTGACAAGTCATTTTGTAAAAAGTTTAAGTAGCTATTACCATCCACGTTTCCTTCTAGCTCAAATGGCCCAATCACTTTTCCATTTAATTCTGTTTAATTGGCTCAATAGGATATTCTGTGACATTTTCTTTTATATATAATAAACTAAGCATAACATATGCACTATACATTGTCAAAATTTTAAGTTCTCTAAATGCAGCTTTACAGCTTTCTCTTCTCTTGAGTCCATACAGAAATCGAATGGCTCTTTTTTGTAGTATAAATATTCTGCCAGCTTCTGCAGCCGTACCCCAGACCAAAAGACCGTACATCATGTAACTGTGAAAGTATGCGAAATACACTGTTCGAGCTGCCTCTTTTCCGCAGTATTCCTTTATCTTCTTAATCGCATAACAGGCAGAGCTCAGTTTCTTCGCTAGTGTATTAATGTGGTTTTTCCATGTTAAGTTAGATTCCATTTCTAAACCTAGCATTTTTGTATTATCTAAAAGTACTAATGCCTTTTCTTTAATAAATTGTTTTAATTCTAGCGTATTTTGTCTACCATGCGTATCCAATGAGAAATTTATTAAATTTGTTTTGTTTAGATTTAATAGTAAATTATTAGGGACTTCTGGATATTGTTTTATTCGCTGATGATACTTCCATGATTTTTAAAATTAATCGGAAGAAGAATACTTTTGACGATGTGAATACTGCGCTTTCAGAGGTACACAACTGGTTCACGGTTAACAACCTGGTACTCAATGCGAAGAAGACCAAATGTATTAGATTTTCTCTTCCAAATGTACAGAGAGGAGGTACCGAAATTAAGCTCAACGGACAGGACCTTGCAGTCGTAGATGATACCATATTTCTGGGAATCACCTTGGACTCTAAGCTTCAGTGGGGGCCTCACATTTCATCGTTGTCAAAGAAATTAAGTTCAGCGGCCTATGCAGTTAAAACAGTGCGACGTCTCACTGATGTTGATACTGCGAGATTAGTATACTTCAGCTACTTTCATAGTATTATGTCTTATGGAATCCTTTTATGGGGTAGTGCAACGGATATCGAATCGATCTTCATTTTACAGAAACGGGCAGTGCGCTCAATTTACAATCTGAGCTTAAGTGTTTGACATATATATGCTTACTAGAAGGATTATATATTTTTTTTACGTATTTAATATATGCTATATATTTTTTATTTTATTTTTAAAATATTTTTATATACATATTATTGGACATATATATGTATTTTATATACATATATGTTATTAATTTGACATTTATTGTAACCACTATGTAATATGATTTATAAATTGTTATTCACTTTTTTTTTTTCTGAATTAAAATTCAGTTTTTTTTTATTATCATTACTTTATGTACAGGCTATGATTGACGAGTTTCTTGTGATATTCTTCTCGCCATATGCCTTCCCGAAGTCACGGTAGAGTCTAACGATGAGCAAGTGCACGCCTTTAGTGCCTATGCTAATAAACGATTTTCATTTCATTTCATTTCATTTCATTTGCTTTAAATATCATAACAAAGAGATTCGAGTCGAGAAGTTCGGAAATTAATAAAGTTCAATTTATTTTTGGTCTAACTGTCTTTTTAGTATTAATGAGGCAAGTCACGTGTGCCAGCAGCATTCTTAAAATATAACATGTAGTAGTTCGTCATATGAGTAACTAATCACATCCCGCTGGATATTAAGTTAGCGTGCGGTCCATGAGCAGAGACAACTGCTACCACATACTGACATCTGCAGGTAACAAGAGTCTCCAATACACCGGTATTCTCGTTATTCCAGTCATAAAATATATTTTCTAATTAAAATTGAAATATTTAAATATACCAAATTAAGAAAAGTTAATTCATTTGTAAATCACATTTTGTGGATGATGCGGTTCACGTTAAACTTTATCCTCATTTCGTCTGGCGCTCATAATCTGGAGGTTTAAGCGGCTTTGGTCCGCGTCAACAAGTTATTATTAATAAGAAGGCAGTTCATTATCCAAGCGTGCTCCGCTGTCCCCCACTATGATTTATGGTGCATTTAACTTTTATGGTGGTGCTAAGTGGGCCAGAGACTTACATAAGGCGACTGAGGAAACTCATCTTAGCTAATGTCGGCTGAAAAGTTAAGCAAATTGTTTGCTTCACCGTTAAGTTGCAAAATGTCTCGTTGGAATAAAGCGCTATTTAGAAAATTACCAATATATATCTATGTCATGTGTAAAAATAGTCCGAAGAAAAATATACCTGAGAAGGTTCACGAACAATTTGTCAGGAGGATTTTTTCGAATGGTACGTGGGTTGCTTGTTGCTACGCTATTATTCTTAAATAAATAAATATTGTAGTGTACGTAATTCGATATACCAATTTGAGTTGGTGAGCGATGGTATCTGTGCCAAATAGCCACTGTAACGCAGATATTGACACCTCATTCCACAGAGTTGCTAATTATATCCCTACTAATATTATAAATGTGAATGTGAGTTTGTTTGTTACATTTTCACGCAACAACTACTTAACCGATCATCATGAAACTTTGTACACATATTTTTGGAGATACTAGAAGTAACATAGGATACTTTTTATTAAAAAAAATTACTATAGTTTCCAATTGAGTATAGTTTCAGCTGTTTGGATTTTTTTTATATTTATTTTTATTTTAATAATCACTAGTGATTCTTTAGTAAGAAGAAGTTATAAGTAGTAAAACTGAATTGACAAACTGTATAAAAAAGCACATAAATAAAGTATCTTTTTTGCGTGAAGTGAAATTTTGTAAAGTGCCTTTCTGACGCACGTGTACAACTGCTCACTCGACGGCATCATAAACTAGGAAATGTTCTTAATCTACGTGTCGACTATTCAAGTGCATAGCCATTGTACGAGCTCTTTCAACTCGCTGACAGTATGCTAAGCAGTTCAGAGGGTAATATTTCTACCTCTTTGAGTTGTGAGCTCGTCTAAACCGGGAGCCAGCTTTGGAAGCAACCCTTCCGCCTCGCTGCACTACTCATATGATGAGTGACTGTTGGCACTTCAATTAAAACAGCTCATGCAGATGCATTTGGTATTAATGTGTACATACATGTTATACGTGTAGCTAAACATTTAAATTAAACTGAAATACTAACTCAGTTCTCTATTCTCTACTATCTTCACTCTAATACTAAACTATTTCTATTTATTTGTCTTTGTTTAATGTAAGAATAAAACTGCGCCAAACATGACGATATTAGTTGATCTACACTTTTTAATTACATATAATAATAAAAATTGAAATTATATGAAAATAATCTTAGAGAAGGAAATAAACAAATTTAAAAAAAATGTAACGGTGTGGACAGGGACACAATAATAAAATTAATTATATATCAATAATTATAAACTTAAATGAACGTACATAATTTTGTACACTGAAAACGTACGAGGTGCATTCTGAATACAACGCCGACTTCAACATTGTTTAAAGTCAGTCCGGAGGCGCTTGTCACAACTTCACTTTTAATTTTAGGGAAAGCTAGCAACACTCGGTTCCGTTTACAGAACAGATGCCTTTAAAATGACCAGGAGATTAATTCTTGACATCGATTCAAACGCGATCCTATTTCGATATTAATAACAGATTTACATTAAATACCTCCAAAACGAAAATTTCATTAATTATCATTATTTCACTGGCTTAAAATAAGTGTTAGAACTAGAAGTAAGCCTTTACAAATATAATCAATTAAAAATTGGTACAGATCAATACTTAGGGCTAACATTTCAGCATTACGTCAATATATATCTATATATATATATAAAATTATTAAATAATTAATTTTCTAATAAAGTCCGATTGTATTGTTTATGTCGTTACTGATTTAGAAAGTAACAAAAATAGGCAATTGCTTTGTTGCTATGTTTCCCATTGTTTTTGCAATTCCCGAGGATGTTATATTTGAGGTCGGCAATTTGCAACAGTCAACTGTTTGTTTTAACTACTCTGTTAGTTTTGTGCTAACGCTAGTTTTGTGAACGATATTTCTTTACTTTATACAGTTTTTTATTTTATTTATATTTTCGGAACAAGAGGTATATAAAAGTAGTATATGATTTGCGTAGGGGATTTTTCAAAATATAACTCTCATTATGCCGGCGCGTATGTTTTACAATTCTCCTTATTATTGACAGTGCTAGGCAGATAGTTTATTAGCTCAATCTTTTCCATTTGGCATTTATTTTTGGCGGATATCTCTACTCATGAATTGCACTCTAGTTTAATATCAAGCGGAGACATGGATTGCTGCTTAAAAGATATGAAAGTATTTGTACCTTTTGAATGAATTAATTTTGATTCCCTCACGATGATTTGAACGTGAATGAAGCATCAAGTTGTACTATATAATTCACAATATAATTAATAAGCATTCTCTAGTACGTTGTTAACAAGAACAATACTAGCAATATAGTGATACATAATAAATATACGTATTCCACACTAATGGGAATTAGAACCAGAACATTATCATAGAAGCCCAATTTACCCCCGAGGAAACCTTCGTCCATAATGCATATTCTAGGAGATGGAACAGCCACAAATATGTTGAATTCATTGTTTAACTAAATCAGTCATACATATTTTTATAATTTTATCTCAGAGTGATTTTACTCTTTACAATCAGTAGTTTGGGCACGTGTTTTATGGTTATAAGAAAACCAAGTTCATCCAGGTTGATAGAATAAAAGAAACGAATTCAAATTAGGATATCTTCAAAAACAATACAAAAGCGAGATATTGAAAACAAAATATTTTTCCTTTCGTCAGATTTCGTTAAGTTTTATAAGTCCCCTGTATTTTTTATGTCAATGTATAAAAGTTTTAGCATGAAAAAAGGCGTGTCAACCCTAGTATCCGATTTATGTTTGAGATTACTCGCGAATATGATTTAACTAATTTAAAATGCTTTTTGAGGTTTAGTCTCTCTCTTATTTAAATCCGATATTTTCAACGCTTTACAGGAATCGTATCTCACCGCGACAACAATACAACAAAGCCGTAAAACAGTCATAACTAATTATATCATATTCGTAAATAACTTAAGCTGATGTTGTTTTCGAAGGGTATGTTTTAGATGTGAATCAATTGTCAGTCACTTTGAAGTCGATTAAGAATTATTCATCAATTTTTATCATATACATATCATATATAGGGACTTGGCTCAAAAATAACACGATTATAGTCTGTATACTTTATACCGCGACACTTTTTTATTATGAGGCCTGAGCATAAAAAACATTTATAACATTTGGTTATAAAAATGCGGGAATAAAATAATAATGTACAGCAATGGCCGCACAGGTATACTCATGTAGTATTTTACCTACAACGCCAGAGCAATAAATTTATTACAACCAAATTCGCTCCAAATAATCCTTTCCATTTTAATTAAAAAGTTTGTCTAGTCATCTGACACGCTTTGTATTCTTAGTAACTTGGTGTTTTATAACCTTTTTTTAGAGTAAATTTTGTAAAATTTTGTACTTATTCCCGTACAGAGCACCAACAAAAGAATGAGTAATGGACGTAAAACAAAGTTGAAAATTTCCTCGAGGTAGGTAACTTTGTGGCACTACAGGGCGGGGGATTGTTATCTTATGATTTGTGTCTTCATTTCCGGATCCAGTAGTCGACGAGTTGCGCGTTAACCGATTTTAAGAATACTCTTAAAGGTACATTTTGACTAATTTATAAAAAAAAACCGCTTTTTTTACACCGGTTTACATTATTTATTTATTTTTTAATTTTATTTTGTTTTATATTAATCTTAGCGTCTTATTTAATAAAATATATATAGCATAATTATCAATTTTATTATAGTACTTCGTATTTAAAATGCTACGGCGCCGCGTCTACGCCGCTATGGCTACGATTTCTACGAAAACGTTACGAAATAAAACTACGAATGTTGACCGCCAAAAAGATGTAGACAGACAGTCATTTAACCCAACACCATTTCTGTAGGTTAGCAGATTTTTTATTGTCTTAGGGTTAAATTAAATAAATAAATAAAAAGGAATCCGCTATACGGAGTGTTTTTTTTTTCAAATTGATCAGAAAGGTGAAATTATAGAAGATTAACCCCATGGTTAATCAACTCAATCGTAATTGTAAAGTTCAGTGATATTTTTATTATTTATTTATTAGAGTTAGTAATTAATTGTGAAGTATCAATTATTGGAAGCAAATCTCAATCAATAAAGGTAATCTCCAAAGTGTGTGGCTTTTCAACACTTCATATATCACCTAAATTTAACGTGAAGAACATTTATTTATTAACCATTAATAATATTAACAAAATCGTGTTAACGCAGAAAATGCAGTATTAAATGGCTTTATGCTTAAATGGATGTATCCATTGCATATATCCGATCAATCATACAAACAATAGGATTTATATATGTAGGTACCTCATTTGATCTTAGACTAAAGTGAACTTTGCCTAAACTTAACTTAATTTTTTGCGTCTAAGATAAATAAATTAAATTGAAATATAGGAGCAAAAAACAGAATGTAAATGTCCAGTATTTTTTTGGGAGCAGAGTATTATTTTAAAAAGAAATAAAGACATGACTAATGAAGGGAGCTCAACGAAACCGGCACTCTTTAGAGGAGCTTAATCATACTTTTTGAGGGTTCCAAAACAACGGTAAGCTTTCCTAGTCGACACTTCATTTATCTTAGAGTTTTGTTTAAGACCTTTGTATGAATAAAAATCGGGTATATATTATCCGTAAGATATAGATAATATATTTGTGCTGTAGTCTGTCAGGAGACCACACTTCTTTTAAGCTAACTTAGAACGCGGTCTATGAGCGGAGACAATTGCGACCAGTTTTTACAGAGGAATGTTCGCAACAATTAAGCCGGATTCATGGAGTTTAACTGCGAAAACACCTTGTATTATAATCGGTTACCTCGACAACGATCGCCAAATACCTTTTCAATTGTTTTTTTTGGCGTAACTGCTACCATAGATTTGAAGATATGAATGTCCTATATCCTGAAATACGAATGCAGATGAGAGGTAACTCTTGTCGTACATTACATATCATGAATTTCAAGTTATTTTTCTGTTGATAATGTATAGGAAATTTACAGTATTACGAAATACCAAGAGAAAAGTAAAATACGTAGAGAGAAAGAGTTAGAAAATATTCAATTTTAACGTCTAAAGAATAATAAATATTAATTTAGAAAAGAGCACGAATGTAAATAAATACAAGTTAGAAACTCCGAAAATAGTGAAGTCACCGTTGCTTACGGGAAATGGGAACAAATTGCGTATCCAAGTTTGGGGATAAGCCTGTGTCAATTACGTATTGAGAAGGGTCCCATAGTATTTGGTCTACGACAAATTGAATGGGCTAAGAAAGCGGTGGGCGATGCGACCAACAACGCCGCTGACTGGCAATTTTTACGACCAACAAGTATCAAAAGCTCGAAGTAGTGGCGTCAAATGAGGTAGCAGCTTTAGGATAGACTTTTCTTAAATGACAACATAAAATGTTCGAAATATATTCGTTTTTTTTTACATTTTTTTATTATAGACTTTATGAAACTCACTATATACAGAAATTATATATCAAAAAACAGACGTAAATAGCATTAAACTCTTTTAAACTAGGTAATTATAATATATCATGATCCGCTTTCAATTTTTCCTTAGAATTTATAAAGCACACTTTCTGAAAACATTTCTCTAATAAAGGCAATATTATATGCAAAAGTAGAGTCAAAAAAGTACGTTAGCTTACAAAAGGTATTTTTCATGGGAACTTTTTATTTTATATTATTTTCTTGCATTGTGGCTAAAAGTTTCTTGTTGAGTTAACCCTGTCCCTATACACCAATGAAAGACTGTTATCTTACTTAGGAAAATTAAAATAATGTTTAATCCCTCTTAAGGTATTTCAGTAGAATATTTAGACTACTAACGATTTCAAAATGTTTGTCTTTCAATCACGTATAAATTGCTAATCCGATTTGGAGGTTGTTTGGTATCCGGGTAGTCTGATTCCCCTGTGGATGGCGTTTTATAAGGATTTTGATGATACGCCTACAAAGGAGGAGTACAAAAATACTTTCAAACCATTCTTAAGATTGGTCTTGGATTAAAACAAAATTCTGTCATAATGAACACTTAAGTTACCCGTATATCCTAAGTGACGTTAAATAAGCAAAACAATTGAAATCTCAAAAAAATAATTAAAGGTATCTATGACGTCACGTTATCGGTTGATAATATAGAAACGTTAATAAAGTAACAATAAAGAGCTATAATCTATTTCTATTAACAAAGCATTAAAGAGTTAAGCCCGAGAACAATGGAGCAACATTTTGGTGAATGCCGACGTCCACACGATATCCAAGCCACTAAAGCGATCAGATAAGCTAAGACCAAGTTGCCACAATAGTCTTCTTTGTAATCTATACCTAAATGCGTTTAGTGAAGGCGCAAAGGTGAGTAGTTCACAATGCACGCTAATCGAAACCCCTACCAAGTATCGCCTCTAGCGCGGGCGGCCGCAACCGACTGGAAAGTCAGATAAAGTTGGGAGTTTGTGAGCTAATTTATGACTTGGCAGAGGAAACTAATGTCTCTTCAATGAAATTTTCGCACCAACTATTAAAAGTAAGCTTATGGTGATGAGGCCGACCATTGAGTCGAAAAAATATAAACTCGATTTTAAAACCATCTTCAGTTATAAATAATGCCTGTCTCTTTTATAAGGACTTAACATGTATTATGCATAAAGTTTTTCAAGTTATTCTGGTGAACGTTTTACCGTGAAACCATTTAAAATATTTAACCAAAAGGTTTCCAATAGACTCGTGACCACCCAAGGAACATTCTCAACTCGACAAAGTGTACCCTTTGTAATATAATTATCATTGAATTGTAAATATTTACAGTAACCATTCGTCGATTGAATATTTAATAGTCCTTGAAAAATTATTTGTTTAAAATTAGGTAAATAATAATTTCTTGTAGACTAAGGTTCTTCATAAATATGTTTAATCTACTTTAAAATAGTTCATGCGACTTATTTACATGTGTAAAATATGTGATACTACTAACATTACTTTAAGACCTATGTTACTAATCATATCTAATTAATTAATTAATTATTATTTAAGCAGTTATTAATTATTGTTTACTTCCTATAGTGTGTTTACGAGCGCCTGATTTTTATACAAGCAGCAATGTTACATTGGTTTGAACTTGGGAGCAATTTCAAGTGTATTTTTATACAGTTAGAAGGTAATTATTTCTTCCCTTATTGTTAATTCTACTAGAGTAATCACGTCATAGGAAATAGAATAGGAAGCTTTATGGCACCGATATCTTAAAACATGTAGATAAATACAATAATTCTTTCTAATAGAATCAATCAATATAATTTAAAAACTAAAGAACAGAGCATTCTTCTTTTATATATTTAACTCAATGTAACAAAACGCCAGAATGACTAATAACGAGATTTACTTACTTTAAAACCTTTTTACAAAGTTTAATCTGGACTTTTGAGGGATTAACCAAGATACTTACTTCAGCGTGTTGTTAGCGTAATGCGAGAAAATTTACTTAAACAAAAAATACAACGATCTCCTTTTTAGGTTACGGCGAAAAAATGCTGTATGACGTAAACATTTTTCTTAAAAGATAATATTATAGGCTAAACTTTTTGATGTCTTATAAAGGAAATAAATTATTCATTGTTTTTTAAATTGTGATATTTTAACGGCTAATTATTATGATCATACTGGTATGATCTACTACTATCTGGTTTGTAGTAAGACTAACTGTAAAGCTTTAAAAAAAATAAGAGAGAGAGAACGCGATAGTAAGCCGCAATAACTGTAAAACTTATTAAATAATGTTTGCGAGTAACCTAAGCCAACACTTATTTAAAAAATAAATAAGCGGCTTATCAAAATTAACTTAATCGAAATAATATTATTCGTACCTGTAGTGTCCGGCAAGTGACCGCATGCCGCTTGATGTTAAGCTAGAAGGAGACTACGGCAACCACAGAGAAATGTCTGCAGCTAGAAGCTTTAATGAGACTAACATGTAACTTTCAGTTTCTTCTCTATATATATTAATAAAATAAAAAAATTGAAGAAGAAATAAATAATTACAACGTCCTCGCGAATGTTTTTGCAAACAATTTACGAATTATTAGGTACAATAAGTTATTATATTTAGAACAATCGGATCAAGGAAATCAATTACACAAAAGCTGATGGACTTTGGCACAAAATGTGATCGTCTTTCGAAAAACGAAAGTAATATTGACATTGACGTATTAAGAAAAGGAGCTCAATAAATATTAAGTTGATTATTTTGCGAAATAGGAATTGTCTCCGGATAGATTTCTCATTTTGAATGTGTTTTTGTAAGTCACTAATAATTTTATTATTTGTTCGCATCGAAGCGTGCTATTGAAAGGCTTTGTTGATGCTAAGCCAAATTAATTTCTTGTCCTTTTCATAAAGACGAAAGTTTGTTTTGTAAATGATAAATTATGCTTTGGAATCTATTGACGACTCATTCGGAGCTTGATTTTATTTAAATTAATTAAATTTAAAACAAATAAGTACAGCCCAACTTTCCTCAGTCAGAGGCGTCTCACCATAAACTAGTTTTTTTTTATTTTTCTTTTTGTAGAGTTTAATTTTGTTTATACTTTTTGCTATTCACGATAGCTTTTGTTTATGATTATTTTAATCACATGTTTTGAAATTTTTATTTTTATTTGACTTTATTCTAAATTTGATATCAAATCAAAATTTACATTCTAACTAGTATTTGATATCAAATCTATGTCAATATTTCCTCTATAACTACACTACAGGACGTATACCAATACCAAACTTACCCTAATCTTAGTGCAAGTTTTTCTATTGTCAGTGTATATGGTACGCCTCTGTGGATAATGAATTTTATTTACTTTAAAAGATTACGCGTTCACTTTTAAAAATTTAATTCAACGTTTCTGTCATGAAGCCGTCGTAACAACGAAGACTATAAGCTTTTGAAACGTGAGGTTGAAATAAACGCGACAGTAAATTACATAAAGCCTTAAAAATTAGTTAACGAATAACCTCATACATGACATGTGAGTGGGTTTTACTTGGAAACATAAAACGATTCAACTTAGAAACGCCAACAAAAACAATTGAATTCTAGCGATGAAAAGCAGTTGTTTTAATAACTTTGTTATAAAATTATTAGGCAGGTAAAGAGTTTGTTTAGTATTTATATTAGAATAAACAAATTCACATCGCCCACGTTTAGGCAGTCCCCCATATCAATACGAATACATAACACTTAAACACGTTAAATTTTCATCGTTATTTCTTCAACATTACAGTTCAAAACAAATTAGAGTAAAGTATTATTAAATTCATCGATAACGTAATTTATAAAACACATCAACCCGCAGGGCGTACCAATTTGATTTGCTAACGCTTAACATCAAAATTTGTCCGCACGAAACTTTACTGATATCAAATGTGGTGCAGATTAGCTTCGGCACGAATTTCTAATAAACATTATAGATATCGATAAGACCGGATGGCGAGTATTTCCCTTCTCTAAATCCTATTTGTTTTATTTAATTATATTATACTTTTTAACAAAATTTTAATTATAAATGTGTTTAAGATTTAATTGTGTTATTAAGACATCTAATTTAGACAGTTGTAATTATGAATAAATAAATACATACATATATATGCAATGCATTGATCCCAAACTTCCATAGGACTTTGTACTGTTCTTAAAATGGTATATCTTAATAAAATATATCGCGAATAAATAGATGTTTCAATCAAGAATCGAACCCAGGACCTATGCGAAACAGACTAGCGCGCTAATTGACACGCCATAGAGGTCGTCAATATTTATTTTTCCAAAAAAAATTTAAAAAAATAACTTAATAATTTTGCAGAACATTCATGTTAAAAGAACGTATTATTTCAAGGTCGACATTCTCACGTAATTATGAATCATTACGGCTGCAAGATTGTAGTTATAATTTAAAATGTAACATGTTTGCGAACATGTTCATGAAGTTTAATCGCGTTTTAGGATCACTGCAATGAGTACGAGCTTTATCAATAACTATTATGTATATTGGATCATTCGCCTGAATAATAACCAGTCACGTTGCACTGCGGTTTGTAAACTCCATACAGGCAAAACTATTTTAAAATCCTGAATAGTTAAAAATTACGACTCCTGTTATGGTATAAAACTCATACTCGAGGTTTTAAATGGTGCATATTTTTTTGCATCAAGCCGGCATAGCAGAGAAGATTTTATTTGTTAGAAAATTCTCTGTAGTAACAGTACCTATTGCCCTCTGTTTAATAACAGAGGGAGCACCCATGCTGGAGTATTTAAAAAAAAATACAAATTAGAACAGCAAAGGTTTTGAATACATATTTCTGATTGTGTATAAGTACATTGTGTAAATAAAAATTCGAAAAAATAATAAATATTTATTGTGAAAATATTATAACAAAAATATTATATAGAGGAATTTTTAAGGAAAACATTGTAGCTTTTAGAAAAGGAAAAGGAACAAGCACAAATCATTAATTAAACGTTCGTTTTAAGAAGTGAATTCATTAACTGAAAACATCGATAAAACAAAGCTTCAAATTAGTCTACGCATAGCAAACTAACCTCGTTCTAAATTAGGGAAGAGAATTATTCTCTAAAGCATTTTTGACAAGCTTTAACGAGGAAGTTCCGCACGGTCAATGCGCTAATTTGGATCTCAGTAATTAATATATACCGAGGCGGCACTCAGAGATTCACCTGTCGTGAAGAGCGGGCGCGAAAGCTCAGCCCTTACCGGCGCGGTGGGACATAACCACACAAATGGCTATACTGAAAAATCAAATATGCCTAACGATTTTAGACTTAATAAATATGTTTTTAAAGAGTAATTTGGTGATGTTAGTAATAAAAGTGGATATATTGAGGGGTGGACAGACAACCCTCTTTTAGACGAGGTTTCCACGCACCTAGCCGGCAGTTTGCCGCGTGCAGCGCGTTGGGTGCACGCGACCTCATAGCTTTCATGAAAGATATTCGGAATACGACATAACCTAACTTTGGACTCTTAATTAAATCGAGGTTCTATGTGAAATTTATGTTATTCAAAAAGGTTCATATATTTTACAAACACTCTTTGTGCCAGTTTTAGTGAATTTAAATATTTAATTTTCTCTCGTTATTTTTGGGGTAAGAAAAAGTTTTTTTTTCTTTTTGAAGATTGTTTTAAGAATTTATTAGTAAATTTAAATACGTTCTATAAAAACATTAGAATTATAAACGTGGACGCAAAATACTGCGTTTCTGAAAACAAAATATTATGTGCAAACTGCAAGATTTATAACGTTTAATGTAAGTTTAATAAATTATTGAAGTTGTTTGTTATTAATTTAATACGTTTAATATTCTTTATAAATTTAATTTTTATTAGTCAAAAAATAATAAATATGTTTTTATGTTAACTAATAAAATGAATTAAAATAAATTTATGATTTTGTTTGCGTGATGTAAATATGCCTTTTGCATTTTATCGCTAATGAAGTTGTAAGTGCTTATTCCAGTTTAATCACTGTTTTTAAAAATCTATTATAACACAATAATAATAAACTTTAAATTTATTTCAAACTTTTATCACTCATTAAGTTAATAATGATTTTTTATTTAAATTTATGACCTTTTCTAAATAAGCGTGTTTTTTTTATCGTAAAACTTTCGAATCGTGATATTAATCCGCATTAAACTTCTAATTTATTAAATTAGTTATTAATTATAAAATTTTGGTTTGGTTACTAAGATTTTCTCCTATGTCTAAAACCTTGCTTGCATTTATTAGAGGAAAAAATATTTTATTACATTAATTATATAACAAATATATAGGTATTTAAAATAACGTCTTTTAAATATATATTTAATAATTTTAGTAAAAAATAATCTTCATTCGTCATTAACTTCGAAAATACTCGCTGTAAATTCGTTACAGCTCAAAACTTTTGGCAAAACTGTTCCACCTAAAAGATCACCTTCGTCTGGCACAAAAATGAAGCTCATGGTGGCTGTATAATCACCACAATACTCTGTTCTCATGTAGTCGGCAAAGTCACTGATGTCTAGTGAAACTTCATCTATGTGGTAAACACCCTGGAATTGAGATGTAAGATAGATATATTCGGGTACTAATGTAGCACACCTATTAGTAGCAAGCCGCGGCTGATGTTATTTTGAAAACAAATAATTCCATAAATTTGGGACTTCATTTAAAAATATACTGTTATATATTTTTATAATTTCTTTAAAAGTGGATTTTTAAGTATTAAACCCGCGACATTGCTTCGTATACAAAATTACAAATTTAAAAAATAACTATCCAGGTCTCCCTTTTTACTTTCGAAACTAACGAACAACTTTAGTCTAGACCAGAAATTCCTAACTACGGGTCGCACCCCACCAGTGAGTTGAAAATGTAGGACGTGACCGACCAAGTCAACGCACTATAGCCTATAGGGCGTCGGCCGGATGTAGATTCTACACCTACAAGGTTTATTTTACTTGTTTACTTCTGCACTGTAAAATCTACACTGTAGAGTGTAGGTAGGAGTGTAAAGGCGGACCTCAAGATTGGTTTCCTTCTTCTTTAACATTTAAAAGACGGGAGCGGTTATTTGACCAAAGTAATAAATAGTAGGCATGTAACAACTCGTAGCCCATTTTACCAGTCTTCCTCATGTTAAGGATGAATGTGTCAGATATACTTTATCCCACAATAATAATAATAGATGTGATAGGAAGACGAACATTGTATATTATAAACTATAGTATCCATAGCCATATGTACGGATAAGCCATTAAAAGCCATTAACAGCACCATTAGAATATTCAATAAATAATTATAACAACAGATCATATTTCTTAATTTTGCTAACATTTCTCCCCGCTCGTGAACTGCCTTCAAACTTAATTTCAATCTTCTATATATAAAAATAATAATAATACCTTTTTTATAGGACATTTATTAATACCCATTCCATTTATAATAGGATACCAAGGAGTGTCAGTGTTATTCATTTCTGAACATATATTCGAAACAACACTGAAAACGAATTCATCGTTGCCGTCAACTTCGTGATTTACATCAGCTTTTATCTAAAAAAATATAATTATTAGCAACAAAATTTCGACGAGTATTTGTTTCTTCAATATTAAGTTGTATTATTAGTAAATCGTTATTTGCAGTCTGTAAGGATTCCGGTCTTGATACCCGGTTAGATAAACGTTTCTAATATTATAAATTTGATATTATATTTAAAAAAATATTCATGAAACTTGTAGTTGTTTTTTTTTAAGAGAGAAAAGAAAAATTGAATATGACGTTGATTGACTGACTATAAAAACACAACATAATTCACTTTTTAAAACCGAAAGCTATTCCATATTCAAAATATAAATTGAATAAACATACGCGATAATGTTAGGTATATGTAATATAATCAAGGCCATCTAATTACATCTATACTACGTGCATGCTAATAAAAATTATATGATTTGTTATTTTTATCATTTCATCTTAAACATACAATTTGACATAGCATTATAGTTTTCTATTAGCATATTTTTGAATTTAGAACATTATTACGTCATAAGTCGTTACCGGCGTTAAATGTCGGTATTCTTTAATAAAACTACTATATAATATCTACTATATAATAATGCAATAAGATTTTAACTAATTAGTTCCAAGCTAATTTTAATGCGTTTAAATTATCAGATATTTTTTTTATATTTTAGTCAAATATTTTTAATACAATTTTAAAATAACTTTTACGTTGTTTGCGTTGTAATTTTTTAAATAATTGTTTTAATTAGAACAAAGAATCCAAGACTTACTTGTGTTCCCTCATGAATATCCTCTTTAACAATAACATCTCCATTTATATGCGTATCACTACCAGATTCTTGTATTACAGTCAACTGACTAAAATCAATAACTCTGGAACCTGGGTCGTCACATTCTACTATTTCATCTTTGTATATTGCTACATATTTTTTCTAAAAAGCAGAACAATAAAACAATAAAGGCTCTGTGTGACTTACTACCGGGTTTATTTTAATTAGTTTAACACGGCATTTCGCTTGCTTTGCAGCCGTCGTTGCTGCTTCAACGGCGGATTAATATAATCAAAATAAACGCGATAGTAAGTCCTGTAAAAATTACCTACATTAGCGTGAACTATTTGAAATTTAGTTAGATAAAGAAAAAAGACAGCTGTCCAAAGAATCATAGCTCTAACTGAACTGGCTTGTTAGTAAACAGTCATGTTAATTGATTTCACTTTATATATAGCAATTTGCGTTATCGGTAACATCAACATACATTGCATGTGAATTATTTCCTGCGGTCCTTGATGTGACATGATTGTTAACACTTACTGTCATACAAAGGTGATTAATAACTATTTTATTATTATTATAAATACCTATAATATTTTGTTCGAAATCCTTCACTGGCTTGAAAAAGGAATAAGGTGTTATGAATCGTTATTATATGCCATTGCATTCGCTTAATTGACAATTATTGACATCTATTTTATGCATTTATAACAATTTTTCCTGGTGAAATTCCTTACCAACTTGAAAACTTATATGATATAAATCGTTACTAAGGACAATTAGCTTAATTTTTTTTCAGCTTCAATAACTGAAAAATAGTGTAAAAATATGCATGGCGCGCAGAGTGTAGGCACATTCTTTTCTTCACCAGAAAGTGAATAATGCGTTGCGAATAAGTCTATAACAACCATTGAGTTAAATATATTGGAGAGGACTCCAAAACCAATGCCATGTTAATGTTAACTCCAACAGCTATGCTGCTTGTTTATAATATTATTTACCTTTAAACAATTATATGATATTTACAATAATATAAAGTAAAGTAAAATAAAAGAAAATGATTAAACAATTCGAGTTTAACTTCTTAAATCGCAACTACTATAATTGAATTTCCACTTGTTATTTCGCTAGTGAGATCAGTCCTGAGATGACCAGTGCAGAAGGAAGAAGCACGTAGATAAATTATAAAAATAAAGGCTTTTTCACTCTGTTTCAGGTGGCGCTTTTACGGTCCTCTACTGAGCTTGGTTTGCTGCCAAGAGGGCCCTGAATTATTCATTGGTTATTTAACCACAGCTATTGTGACCACGAGACGACGTTTAGTAACAAAAAATGCATTGTCAAATCTCAAAATAAAAAAAAATCATTTAAATATTATTAGATATAAAAATTAAAACTAAATTTGAAAAGGAAAATAAATGAATAAAGTTATTTTGTATACAAAAACTTAATTACTTAAAGCAGTAGAAAAACTTTACACAAGCTTTGGGAGTGTTACAAATCTAAAAAAAATGTCTAATGTAAATAACGAGTTATATAAAACTAGAGAAAAATGTCTACTTATAAAAAAATGAACTTACTTTTTAAACGTAAAATGTGGACATTACTTAGAAATATTTTATTGACTACATTATCGATAGTTTCTGTTCTTGGGACTGGCGAATGGAGTGAAGATGCTGAAGATTTGGGTAAGCCATTTTATTATTACCTAACAATGTTCTGATTTAAAACTTAACTTCCTTAAATAAATATAACATATATTACGTGTACCAGTTCATTACCGACGTCATACATATACTATATAAGTTAATTCAACACAAAAGCGTGAGCCGAAGCGAAAGAACAATTCCGACGGCAATCAAGTCGCGTGCCACATAAATGGCCACCACTCAGCGGTAAACAAGTAAGTAGTGTCTATAACTTACTTCTACCCCTAAAGAAGGAGTTATCAAATTAAAGTATCAAGTGTTACATCCATGTTAAAACCACAAACAAACTTTAAGGCTAAATGTACGAGATAATGAAACTGTGAAGATACACATCGCTTTACGAACAAAAGGGGAAATTATACCAAACGAAATATTCAAAATACATTTAAAATTCGAACGTAAAATTATTAATAAACTTTATAATGAAGACATATTTCGTCAGAAAATCATACACTCATCATAAACAGAATAAAGTTGCGATAAAAGCATTAGCTCAGAGAAAGTTACCGCGGACGAGGTTCAACGAAACGAATTACAAAATTTTAATTAGATTTGTGCCAAATTTACAGACCCTGAAGTTACAACCGTAGCTTGATGTTGAGTAATTATTTTTGTTATATATTCATTGAGTGCTACCAAATTTTATTCCGATAGAGCTAATATTTTGCGCTTGGGTTTTTTTTGTGCTTGTTAGTGTCTATATTATATTGGCTTAGAAGAACCAAAATGCCCAACGAAACTATATATACTTATATATATTGTAATCATTTTAAAAACTATTGTTTCAAAAAGCAATCTGCTATGCAACTAAGTCTTCAATGCTTATTTCATTAAAAATGAATGTTTAATTATGAAGTTAATTATGTTTGTTTTAAATTGTATGACCAACTTAAGAACTAAATGTGTTAAGCTTTTCTAAAACTGCAGCTACATTTAAATCGTTACGGTATTTCATGAATTGTTATAATTGATATTAATGGTTACTACGAGTTTAAGCACGATTATGAGTAGGGATACTAAATATAGTAACCGATTTATCAACAAATCGTGACGAATTTTGTAAAAGAATTTACTATTCTAAACGTGTATTTTATTGTAGTTATTTTAAGGGTCTTGTTACGGATTTTTTCTCAGAAAAAATTGTCACATATTTTTTGACGAATATGCTATCCCCAAATGTCACGTATCTTGAAGACTCAGATGGTGAAATTGTGTATTAATATATTTCCAGCGGTTTATTGAAAATGTAAAAGAAATGTGAACTTTTAGTCAGACTCTATAATAGCTTCGGAAAGGCGTATGACGAGAAGAAGACCACAAGAAACTCGTCAATCATAGCCTGTTCATAAAATAATTAACAAAATTTAATTATAAATTAAAAAATTTCATTCAGAAATAGAAAAGAAAAAACAATTCATAAATGACATAATAGATAATTCACATGAATTAAAATTAGATCAGATAACACTGTTATCATCTACACTCTTATTCGACGGGGATCTTTGTGTGACAGGGATAACAAATTGTCGAAAATGGATAATTAATAGTTTATAGAATTTATTTCGTTTTTTTAAAAGCGATTAATATTTTATGTAATATTTAATGCATGGTGTATTTATACTTTTGTATGTTTCGACTTCTCTTTGGAGCAATTCGAAAAGAAACAGAGTAAATAAAGTTGTCTTGAATATTGTATTGTAATTAAAAAAAAGAAGTGGCAACATCAGCATGCACACTAGTCTGTAGTTGAGGCCATATGATTCGTAACTGGAGCGTATAGTGCGCTGGCCACCGCTGCATATTTGTTTGTCGAAACTGCGCAGGTTAAACCACTGGAAATTAATTATTTGCCCCGCTGTAATTACGTTCCCGTTGCAGCTTGATGTGCCCCAGTTTTTGGGTAATTTTATTTACAAAATGAATTGATTCGATATTTACTTTTATAATTATGCTGCTTATAATTATCAATGTATCTATTTTATGCAATGAAAGCCTCGGTTTAGAAATTTATAAATATTTATATATGGTTTATTTACATAGTATTTCTTAAAAGAGTTTACGAGTGAAGAATAAAAACCAGTTAACGGTTAAAGGAGGCAAAACTCTTTGTGGAAGATTTATTTACTAAGCCATAAAATAGTTTATCAGGACATTGGCGATAACAGGTTAACAGAGAATGCTGGTTAGGGTTGAGGCGTGGTCACGTGAGCCACATATCACTCTTACTTCGTGACGTCAGGTACAACTGCCTATTGCGTAGCCATTTCAATGACTCACTTGACCGAAAGGACGGGGAAAATAATTTACAGTACGTGTGGCCCTACGCCTACACGTAAAACATTTTGTAGTTGTATATTCGCAACTGTTAAGCTCCACCTAGGAGCTTTTGATTACGTAAGGATAATGAAATTATAATTGAATAATGTAATAAGAATATAATAGGTTTTTTTCATCTCAAAAGTTGATATGTTTTCATATTTCGTTGTATTGAAAGAGTAATAGGTAGACTGGAGAAGGTGATTAGCCCCATATGCTGTCCTAGGGTAGTATCAGCACTTTTCAGCGTAGCATCCGTGAAGTAACTTAGTAGCGTTTCGTCATTAGCTTGGAAGTAACTGGGTATAACGAAAAGAGCGTGTCCATTCGTTATTAGGACGGGGCACATTCGTCTCCACAAGCCGGTATAGTGGGTTTGGCTTCTCTCATCTCATAGACTACACTAGCTTTATTACAGGTGGAGTGAGGTCGTTTGCCAGGCTAGTACAAAAAAATCATAAAAGGCATTTAAAAGGCATGAATGTGTATCAAAGGAATTTCGTTCAAAGAAACTGCTTGTTTGTTTAATATTTTATGTTATCGCTTTGTAATTATTATGTTTCTTACAATAGAAACCTTTTGACACAACAAAACATATTGTTCTAATTTAATTTCTTTACAAAATATTATTTTAATATTTAGCATTATATAATAAAATAAAGCTATCGCTCGACGAACCGGTAAAGCGATGCTATAAAACTTTTTATCTGTGAAATTCGATGATTTCTTCCAATAATGGAAATATCAGGCACTTGAAACGACTCTGACAAGACAAAGAAATTGTTTGGAGGCGCGCCAACCACCGACGATGTCTACAATAGGGTAGAACAGATGGAAGCAGGTATGGTAATGGCACAACGTAGTCTAGCGATCAAACTCTTCTCTACTGTAAATGAAAACACATTTTTATCTGATTTTCTATAGTGTGCATTAAGTGTAATACATATTAATTAAATATTTTATATTTATGTTAACACACGCATTAATCTGTGTGAAACAGATTTTATGCGGCTTAATATAGTTTTTATTTTGTTTTAATTCGACGTTTCGAAGCTTTGCAGTCATCAAAGTCGAATTACGGCATTAAGCTGCATAAAACGTTATGAATTAAATTCTTTAAAATATTTTGTTTCAATTTAATAATAAAGTGTTGGTTGCAACTGTTCAAAGTTTTTCACATAGTTTGTACTATTAACGTAACGAATACTGCAATTTTAGAATAGGAAAGCCAATATAAACCATACCTTTTCTAATCTATCTATATTTGTTCGTGAGTTCACGCTTTTTTTTGCTATAATCAATTTCTCACAAGGAGTCTTTTATGTTTACTTTTACGTGTGTTAATATGAATAAATAAAAACAATTGAGCATTTGTTTTGATTTTCGATCCTAAATTCAATTAGAAGTTTAAGCTAAAACTAACTTTGTATAGGCTATATTTGTGCAACCAATGAATTACATTTACACGCATTTTGATATTGCTATAAAGGAGAAGGCGAATATTATAATAGTAAATGTAATGTTTGTGTGATTTACAAACAGTTTAGCTTTTATACATCCTACAGATGGTCCATTATAGTGCCTCGGTTTCCATTCTTAGTACTAAATGACAGCAAGATGTGCAAGACGTTGGCAAAATGCCAAATAATTACTCCGACTCTTTTAGAATATTTTACATAATGATACTGGATATGTTTTATATTTATTTATGCTTTTGTTCTTTTTTAGCTTAACTAATTTATTGCGTATATTTTCTAGTCACAATTACTATAAACTTTTCGAAGCATTGTATTGACTTTAAATTAATTAAACGCGATATTAAGTCGCATAAAGTATTTTAAATTAGTTAAATCTTCATCAATACTGTTTAATAGCTGATTTTTATTTGACTCCTTTTATTTAATTTTTTATTTTAACAAGTCTTCCTGGTAATTAAAAATGTCACCTCGTAATTGATGATTCATATTATATCTGTATAATAGATATATAGAAAAAATATAAGAACAAAATATCTTATTGTCAGTCAATTTAAAATAGGAACACATATTGATGTGACTAAAGAAAATTATCAAGACACAACAACAGTAATACCCCGCTTTACGCGACCCCATTATGCGCGGTTTCACTATAACGCGAAATTCAAATTTATTATTAAATTACGCGAAAGAGTGCGTATAAACATAATGTAGTCATCAACTTCTCTATGGTCGCGGGAATTTCAGTTAACGCGATTTTTTCCGGAACGTATCCCTCGCGTAAAGCGGGGCATTACTGTAGTATGTTGGCTTGTTGCAAATGAAAACAGACCTTAGTTGGACTTATAACTTTAGCGTGATGACGTTTCGTATACGAGTATACAGATTAAGCAAGAATTGAATAACCGGCCTTAGCTTTGGTTAAATTATAAGCAATTATTAATACATTAATAACACTTTAATACACAATTTAAAATATTATTAACGTGTATTTATATCGTTGCCTTTAATTACCTACAAGGGGTTAATTATGCTGGAATACGTTTATGAAATTATTTTTGTTTTTATCTTGAAATTATTTGAATAAAATTAATTACCTCGTAACAATAGTTTGTGCTTGACCTAATCACCATATAGAATATGAATTAATATACAGCAAATGACGGATAGATTGTGATAGCTGTCCTTTTTTATTAATAATATTTTTATCGTTTTTTTTTGAATACCTATAATTCTTATTATTATTGAAATAATCATCTGTCACGACAAACCTACCTTTTATAACGTCATTATAGTCATTTTATTCAAGTCACTGAGGTCACTAGAATAATTTTAAAACTATAAAAAATGAATTAACTATAAAATATATTTAAATAAATAGTATAAGTAAATAATATTCCAGTATATTATACTGGAAATCACTTATTTGCAGTATTCACAGTTTAGGAGCAATTGAATTTAAAAAAAATGTGTGTTGAATGTTGTAACGTGTAAAATGTGTAGAATTAATTGGTGTGCCTTAAATTAATGTTTGTTGTTTAAAAGCGAAACACAATTCATACTCGAATAGCCATTAATCTAATCGGTGATAAATTCGAAAGTCAAAACCTCAAAGAGATTTTGCATTTTACCAAAGGTGATTTAACTTTTTGATCGTTGACCGGTGAAATGTAGAGAGGCGATACGTGAAAAACGACCTGTACCATACTCTAAAAACGAGACTCACCCCAATTTTATTTTACCTCTTAAAATAGCATTGAGTTTAAGTAATACACCAGAGAAGACGCCAGCATCAATATTGGTATATTACGTGTTTGGTTTAGTAAATCAACATTTACAAATATGAACTTTAAAACCATTGTAAGCATAAAATGTTTATCTATTGTAACCTATTTAAAAAAGAGCCATTTAATTTATACAAGAGCCGCTCGTGATATTGGCTTTGACATCTTATTATATTATTATTATTAGATTATTTTATTTATTTTTCTATTTCTAATATTACACGTCGTATGGCGACGCAAGAAAAATGTACAGATTTTTTTCACATACAGATGTTTCGAGATACAAAATGATGCTTATGCAAAAATATTACTTTTGTTTTTAAGAAATTTGTACTTCTTTTTGGTGTTTTAGACCGTCCTCTGCATATCATATAACACTCATATATCTATTGGTCGAATAAAGCTGATTCATATAATATACGAGTATAATAAATAACAAAAACAAAAATTAATACGTTTAAGAAACTATTTTCATTAAATACCACTACAATTTAATTGTAACGTATTAATACTTCACTGACTTGAGTCCACTATCCATTGATACGTCTTATATTTGTAAAAAAAAACACTTTTGGTATATGATGCTACGTCACCATGGATAATAGTCTTAAAACTATTAAATTAATATGTATTTGAGGTTATTCGCCAACATTACTATTTTTTAGCATGTTATCTTCCAGCAACCACCAGAATTGCAAGGACATTTCGAAATGACGGATTAAAAGTCAAAATAGAAGCAAATAGCACTTAAACCGCGTAATAGTCAATAATAAACATAGATTATATTCACTAAATTTTATGTTTAATAAATTATTCATAACATATATTTATGTAGTACCGTCGTCGAATTAAACATACTATACCTCCTGTCAATACCGAAAATAGTATAAATACATCGATTAACATAAATGGTCTATTTTAAATATCGACTTTTCCAATTATGTTTTGATGTTTTTTTGACTTATTTTTAACTCTACATAGTAACAAATAAACTGGCTTCTTTTGTTATCTTTATCATTTAAAAAAAGTCATGTCAGTTAAGGCCTTACGACAGATATAGAAAATATTGCTTGATTTTCAAATATAGAATGTGTTTACAAGCTCGAGTGTAGAGCGAGCACGTTTGAAAAACGTTGTGGTTGAACACGCTGGAAGTGCAGCAGCAGTAAGGTTGGCCAGCTTTGTCACATGTCACCTCACCCCACCGCGTCTACATCTAAACGTCTGGAGCATTTATTTGTGGTTTTGCATTAATTAATTTATATACGAAACTTTAACGATTCTATTTTGAATTAACACGTTGACGGACAATTGCGGCTATAGCCGTCAAAGCGAAGTTCACAATGTGGCATGACTGCTATAGCCGTCCAAAACGAAACGGTCGTTTTTAGACACTACGGCTATAGCAGCACAAATGTGCACTTACTTACGATATTTATTATTATTTATATAACTATACTGGTATGTATTTGTTTATTATTCATTTTATACTTTAAACAGAAATAAAAAAAGTTTATTAGTTTATTTAAGCAGAAAGAGTAAAACTATACTTCTAACATTCTAAAAATCACAAAAACATATAGTGTCAATTTTCGAACTTCGCTTGTTCCTACTGTCCGTCAACGTGTTAAATTATTTATATACATGTACGAGTATACTGATTTATAGGCAAATGGTTACACAAACTCGGTGGGTGTATAGATACCCCATCTATTCATCTATCATTTGTAACCAATTGCTTATATTTTATACTTTCCAAAATTTCATTCACATAGGACACAGATATGTAAGTCCAGTTTGTATCTAAGCCCACGCCTTATGCTTAAAGCGTACGTCTACTCCAATGAATAATAAATTTAATTCAAATATAGTTCGAATAAACAAAATAAAGATTCGTTCCTATTTAGATTTGTTTGTTAAGGGTAAAAAAGGTGGGAGTTTGTCAAACATACAGGGTGGCCTTTAATATTCAACGAACAAATACAACCTTTTCTCCTATCTTTAAACATTACACAGGGGAGGGATAGATACACTTTTGATCATGACGTGGTAAAAATTGGCAGGTGATATATGTTAGTAGGCTGGAAACATTTATTTCTTTTTTATGGTTATTCTTATAACAATTTGCCAACGTCGAAGTATTATAAATATAGTCTGGCAAACAAATTGTGAATAGTAATATTTATCCTGGCAAAAATTTTGAACTGCCACTTTGACGTTTTGTACTCTGAGTTCTTCGTGATACACACGCACAACGAACAACAAATTATCCGTCATTATCAAAATTAATTCAAAGGAAATCGATTTAAGGGAACTAACTGAAACTACCTATAGGTGTCATAAGTAAAAACATGAATAAAATTCCATTAAAACTTCCCAAAATAATAAAATGTTGCTGAGACGTGGTTATTATGAATCAAAATTAAATATCGATTAGGATTTTATCGTATTGTTGATTTTCACTTGTTTATTCCAAACTTGTATTTAATTCTAATGTATACTTCTTATTCTTCTCTTATTAACGGCCTCAGATGTCTAATGAGGACAATATCGAATATTCGGGTCACCGACCAATAAGAAATTACAAAATTTTAATACACGTAAACCCTCATGCCAAAAAAATATCATTTCAGATATAAAACTTTCATATGTGTATTCGACGTTTTATACATCAAAAAATGTAATCAATACAAATATAAAATTTGATCAATTGCGCTTTTTTTTCCCGATGTATATTGGGTTATATAACCAATTATAAAAACACACAACCAATAAAATATAGCTATTATAAAAAGTCTTAACAAAACATTGAATTTTAAGGACAATTTTGTATTTCATTTCAAATAATAAATAATCCAAATAACAAGCTGTTCCCTTTAGGGATTTAAATTAAAACCAAGTGTGAGAGGTTTGTGTTTTGTTTAATGAACTTTTGTATGAAAGTAAGATATTCCAAATTTGATTTTTATTTGCAACAATAATCTTTTATTTTTCCACTCACAAACATATTTTTTAAAACATTACGCGCATACGAATCAATCGATGTCGAGATAATACTAAAATGCCCCATTTAAAAAAAAATGACATTTACAAAATAGTAGCTTTTTATAGTTATATTCCGCATATATGGAACATATCGTATTTATAATGTATTAATAATTCATATTAAATAAACATAAAAAATAAATATTTGTTTCTTCTGGAACCCGAATTTAAAAGGTCACTTCTCATTATAACCTCAAAAACAATATAATAAAAATCTGTCGGTACATTCATTCCACCGAATATCTTTAAATTTCTTCATAATATCATGTAATCACTTCGAACTATAATGTTGAAATGCGCCAGATTATTTTGAATGCCAGCATCTACTTTTATCTTGTTCGTGGAAAACAACAAGCAATTTTCACTTTAAAAACACCTCATAAAGGCATAAATTGAAGCCGAAATCGTGGCACATTCGAGCAAACATTGCCTCTGTTTATGAAATAAATTATTTCATATTTCGTTTATTAACTGGTAGTTATAATTATTCTGTAATTGCGTCACAATACGGTTGTTGTATTTTTGTTTTAACATTTTCGTAGACGTTCTGTTAATAATATTTTTATTGATATTGCATTTAATTTTACTGAATTAAGTAGTAATGTAATAATTTGTTTATTTGTATAGTAACATTCTTATTATTAATTATAACAAATTGAACCCCTCCTCCAGAACGTTTCTTTAAACTGAATACACCATTCATTTCACACACAGGGAGGATTTATGGATCTGTAGTATATATTTTATAACACATTTGAAAGACACTGGCATAAGGTAACACAGGTTAATGTAATGTAATAGTAATAATCTTGTTTTGTCTTAATCAGAATACAATTCTTATAATTAAGTTACGAAGTTAGAAATGTATACCTATCTTTACGGAAACAAGTGAATATGGTTGTTGTTTTTTGTGTTTACAAAAATACTTGAGGTCATATTTAGCAAGCTGGTTTCCAAGTGATATTATCTAAATATAAATGTAGCAATAAAAAAAAAGGACGTAGGAATCTTGTAGACTCTACAATGTAGAGGGATCTTAAGGCTATATCAATAATTTTAAATTGGTTAAATTATAACATAAAATATCACTACAAAATATATGAAGTTCTCAAGTTCCTCAATTGTTTTACCAACTCATAAGTGTTGAAATTTTAATATAAGTTTTAAAAATCTGAGACAATCAGAAACTAAAAACTTAAAATAAGTGTATGTAATTTCAAGTTTTACGTATACATAACGCTGAAATGAAAGTTTGTTCGTCACAATTGAATCGCAATTTCCAAACTAAATAAAAAGTTTAGATGAGGCTCTAAAGCTAACGTCTCATGAGCGATGATAGAAACTTTCGCGCTACGGTGACCATGTATTTTTCAATTATAATTATTTTTCTTTATAATGTATATGTGCACACTGTAGTTTTTTTATTTTTTACTCCTTTTAATAAGATTTGACCTCCAAACAAAAAAGGTTAAATTACGACTCGTCCTACAGAAATATCTTGTCTGGAAACCTTATTGTAGACTTCTCTCATTAACTTCTACTTCCAGTCTTCTTGCTAATTACGTAGTCCATGAAGTATTCATCGCTGATTTCATCTCCTGTCTCACTCTACCAAGTGAATCTCAATTATTCATCTCCTCACTTTAAACTTTCGAGTTTTGGTATGAAGAAGTTTCAGACAGATGGGCCGTCTGGTCGTCGGAAGAAAGTTATCACTTTACTTAGATATGCAAAAGGTTTACCCTAAAAATCGCCCCAATATATTTATTATAATTAGCCCTTGTACTCATTATGATTATATAAAAGGGGTAGGCAGGCTGACAATGGCTCTGAACCTAGTCTAACGTTCCATAGTAATGATAATAATAAATTAGAAAATA